>VRMD01001134.1:0-18761 GCA_009872375.1 Sminthurides bifidus
GTTATACAACTTCGTACTTGCAACCGGTTTACTTACACATTCGCCAGGGAATAAACAAATTCAGGTAAGCTTGTTTTCGTCAGTACTGTTTTTTATTTTCGGACGTTGTGAGTACAGTCCAACTGTATTACAGCAATAGGTGGACTGGATTGATAGATAGCCTATTTGGTTAGATTATTCTTTCATAATGCTAGAGTTTTAAATAGCAGTGATTTTAAACAGTCGGCAACCCAAGTGAAACTTTTCGTCCAAGGTATTTTTGATAAAGTTCAGAAATTACTTTTAGTTTTAACTTACTTAAAGAAGATATAATCAAGTTTCAATGGATACAGTGTTAGCCAGAACGAAACACTAAGAGTCACAGCTTTAGTTACGTTTCATCTAAACAGGCTAGTGCATATAAGCTGAATCTCACTCAACCGATTACTTACTTACGTCACGGCTATGAAACACACTTGTTGAACTCAACGTTTTTGCCATTTCTGTAAAGCTAGAATCGAACAAGGAAAGTTAAAAGTATCGGCAATAGTCATTTGCAGAATTTTACACTTGCTCCAATGCTTGGCATTCGTGTTATTATAGCAACGAGGCAAGCTTTTAAGATCATAAGATCTTTATTTTCAAGACCGACTAGGGAAATTCGAACCCAAACTCACTTTTGCTTTTATATCCCGATAAAAAAAACTTTGAACTCATCATTCTCTGTTAAACCATCCCGTTTCTAATGGGAAAACCACAAAATCTATCAAGAGCAAGTTCACGAGAGCTTGCGGTAACAGACGTACTTGTGTCACTTTGTAACCGTGGCAAGAAATAGAAAGTTTGGCGGCCAGCAGTAACTTAAAGGAGATTATAATTCATTTAACTGTCGCTACGACAACGTTGAGTACTTCACGCCGCCTGCTTGTTCTACTTGACCGTAGTTTTTGTGAACCAATTCTTTCCCAAAATCACGAACGCATGTTAACACGCATTTTGTGGTAGATAAAAACCAGGTGTAGTACTCAAGTTAGTCAGCTTCATGACAAGTGTTTGCAGCCCTGATCCACCCTTTTGATTGAAATTCAATGAGTTCTTGTAACTCGCTACTTCCATGCTTTTTGTTACGCTTGCTTCTTACTTTCCACTTGATTCCGTCAACGCAGGAAGAATGATAAAACGCCCTTGGCATTTAAAATAAAACCATTGACATGTACTCCCTTGACTTCTATGTATCACGGTCACATGAACACCGAAAAGAGCAGAGTTCCGCTTTGCCAAATTCTAAAACTTCAAACTGAAAGTCCTTCCTAGGGTTGGTTGGTGACCAGCAAGTTTGTGTTTTACAATCTTATTTTAGCTACGACCAGAAACTTTGATTCAAACTCTTTGACGCGTATCTCTATTTTCGCTCGTGGACAAAAAGTTTTTTTTTGCAACATAACACATCACAAAAAGACGTATGTAATTAGATGTTAATTTCATTCATCGCAGTTGTTGACAGTTAGCTAAGTAAGTTAGGAAGCATCCATGATAAGAAACGTTACTATTTGACGAGGTTTATGCCTACGACAACTTTCTTTACTTTAGTAAGGCCAAAGACCGCCTGCGTATCTCGTTGACCACATGCTCCAAAACAAGTAATGAGTCTTGCATGCGCAAGTCGTATTACGTGCCCATTATCAGAGTGAGAATTACAAGGTATGACTGTAATCAAAAGCTTCACGATGCATAACAAATGTGTGAAAAATGAGTAAGTGAGTGTTATAGCTTAATTCTTCAACTGAATATAATTATCAGGCACATACTTGCAGTCCATCCTTTAATCTTTCGAAAAGGTCAAAACTTTCATTGAAGACCACATCCTATTTTCCCTCCCAAATTTCTCGATTGCTGTCGCCTTGCGACATTTTATGGGGATTCCCTTGCTCTCTTTGGAGCACAACAATCCATTGATTATCTTCTCAAGATCCTGTTTGCAATCAATTTAAAGCTCTTTAAATTGACCAAAACATAGTCAAAATATGTCTTGTTCGTTTGCCATTCTTCATGTATCAGTAACTTTACTGTCTGCATAACCGTAAAGAGGTGAAAACATCTAACGAGTGTTGTAACACCATAACAGTACTCAAAACCTGTTTCACATAAGCATGCAGTAACTGCGGCCAAGCCTCCTTCATCCACTTGGTCAGTTACCATACTAGTTATGACAGTGACTTATGGCGGAAACAATTTACAATGCATAATCTCACTCTCCATTTCGTAGAAAACCATATGCATAAGTGTAGAGCGTCCTAAGAATAGGCGGATACGGAGTGAAATTTGCAGTCCTTAATCTTTTTTGAACAAACAAGGATCATACCACAGTGGCACAGGAGAAAATATACATTCACCTGTCCTTTTAGCGTCTGGCCGTAGTATTTCATAAATTTACGAAGGATTGATGGGGATATACCTTTTATGTCAGGCTAGCAGAATTTCGTTATATTTCCTTCCGAGCTGAAGTTTTACTCGACACGAGACATGAAAAACCAAACGGGAAAGCTTCACACCCTTACATTAGTATTGATGAGTGGGAAAGAAAAATTCGCGCAATAACAGACACAGGGATTCCCACTGGCGACACCGATTTTGTAGCTAAGAAAAAGGATCCTTCATTTAGAGGCGTTTCCTCACATTCTCAGTAAGGTGATTGACTCTTTCGAGTCACTGGGTCAGGAACGCTGTTTATATTTTTTATGCTTCTCTGAGCTAAACGTGGTGCATATCTACCTCTTTTAATCATATCAGCATCTTATCTTGAATGTTGTGCACACTTTAACTTACCCTCATGCCCATTAAACACGCATTAGCTGTCACAAAATAGTAGTCATTTCGTTACTCAAGCGGCGCAAAAGCTTCCGCAAATTCAGTCGTTCAGCATCTGCGGTGCATAGCCGCAGACTCAGATTTATCCCCATGCATATCAACGAGTATTGTCGCACAAATGAAGAAGGGTCTTCCTTGCACACCCGTAGAAACCTCTCAAAGATTTTCTCAGGGATATAAATTAGTAGGCCATTCTCAAGCATCTTCCCTAACCATGAGACGGAGATCAACCCTTTGTAGACACGATTCTACCGCGTTGCCATTACTGCTGTTTAATGGACAGTAGATAAAAGACTGCGAGCGGATGTTGTAAAGAGAAACGACAGAAAATGAAAGTTATTTCTTTACTTATTTAGGATGAAGCCAGAAACTAAAGTCACAGCAAAATTTTCCTCACTACGGCACATAATCGTGCGTTGTCGGCACGTTCGGCTGCCGTACTCAACGGC
The DNA here is from genome assembly GCA_009872375.1 of Sminthurides bifidus. Taxonomy (NCBI): domain Eukaryota; kingdom Metazoa; phylum Arthropoda; class Collembola; order Symphypleona; family Sminthurididae; genus Sminthurides; species Sminthurides bifidus. The sequence continues at coordinate 3,297 of VRMD01001134.1, forward strand.
AAGCCAATTCGTATAAATACGGTTTGTTTTGAGACGCCCCAAAATTTCAATTCATAACGCATGCAAACTTTCAAATAAGCATGAACATTACAAGAATGCAACTCGCGAAAAGGAAGTGCTACATTGTGTCGAGCGCATCATAACTTATGAAATAGGTCTCCTCCTTCAATAAACAAATCCATCATAATTACAGCAAGACTTATTTGTCCACAAATTACATAATTCGTATGAAGAGTATTTATATTTAAAATATGTTATTGCAGCGTTTACACGTCATGTAATAACCCTTTTAGTTCAACGTCGTTTGACCCAATTGCGCTTTTAAATCCACAGGAGGAAGGGTCAAACACTGAATTCCACAAAGGCAGTACCAATCGTCCCGTCAACGACTTCGAGATGGGGGTCTTACCCTTTCAGTGCCTTGCAATTTGTGCAATATTAATTGCACCGCGAGTCTACTCCATGAGAAGCAACGTAACATCATCAATATTTAATGAATCTCCAGATGACCACTTGTCAGCCGAAAGTAGTGAGATTTTTCCTATTCAAAGTCGCTTAAAGTCAACAGTTACTTTCCCAGATCAGGAAGCCAGAACAACACATGGTCGCCAACTAACTGGCTCATCTCATACCTACGTGGTGAGCAATGAAGAGGAAGCTAATGAAGCCATCCAAGCTATCTTAGATGCAAACCGCGAAGGACGAGCTTTGAGTGCGTCTTCAACTGAAAGTGAAGATGAAGAGCTTGCAAAACTCACCGCTGATGCTGTGATTAAAGAACAGCTTGCTAGCGGAAACGAGGCTGAGGCACGAGGATATGTGCGTGATAAGCTCTGTACTCTGGGTCTTATGGAAGTAAGTCCCATTCCACTCATACATATAATAAGACTAGATCCGTTAAATCGTTCTTCTGATGATAAATTAATTTGTGCCTTCCTTAAATTAGTGCCAAACAGAAGGAATCCGCAGTAAGCATGATTACTTTGGGGGTGGATCACCGATTCACGGCTTGCCTCACCACGGATACGCTCATGGATGGGGTCCAGGTGTACCAGTTAAAGATGTAACTCTGGTACAACCTGTTGCTTTGAAACCGGTGGGATCACCGATCGCCGCAATTCCTTTGGGTGGCAAACCTCTTGGAGGAGCGCTCGGTCATGACATTGGCTACAATCCAGCACCACCTCCACCACCAATACCTTACGGTAAGCATGGACCCCGACCTATTTACAGCCATCAACCTAAACCAATTCCTCTCGGACCGGCTCATCCCTCGGAGTTTGATGGACCACATGGCGGAAGACCGTTCAATGGTCCGCTAAATGGCGGAATTCCTATTGGAGCCTCGGGCAAAGTTATCGAACATGTCCACCATCACGTTCATCATACACCTTCCGCTGGCAATCCTGGTACTTTACCTCGTATATCCTTCACATCGTAAATTACTTTCCGCACCTCACCTTCCTTTACACGCTCACAATTCTAACCCACGCTATCTTTCACTGCATTACTCAGTCCAAATTTATCTGCGTTTATCACACGGCTTATGATACTATTTTAACGAAAATTTCTACACTTTCTTTCTTCCTCCATGCAGCATACGGATCAGGAGTTTACGGATCTATAGGAGCTGGCAACTACGGAGATTATACAAAGCCATCTGTGTCAGTATCCAGACCTGATGGGACCAACGTAGGAACGTTTCCACAAGCTCAAACATTAAACCCGGCCATTACAGGAACTCCCAATCATGCAAATCAGTACAATAACTACCACGGCTTTCAAGGCGATTTTAACAGAGTAGAAGACTGCGCTTGCGTCCCAATCAGTCAATGTGCTTCAGATGATATTGTCAGTCAGAGTTCTAGTGGCAGAGAAATCATCGCTGGAAACGGACTTCCGAACTACGGAAAAGTAGGATATGGAATCGATCCAAGGAATCAGAAAACCGAAATCGAGTCTAATGCTACAGATGCTGTTAGCCGAAGCACAAGAAGTTTCGTAGCTGCTGAACAGTCACAGGACAAAGAAGAAGATGTGGCTACAACAGCGACTCCTGCTAGTGCCGTTAACCAAACGGAACATTCTCGACGAAAGCGTCAAAGCGATTCTAAGGCTAAAGATGGTGAATCCGAAGGGGTAAGGAAGTTTAATTTTTTTGGTAGAATGTCAATCTTTCATTATGTGCTGCACTGATACTTCCTGCCAATGCACATACCGCGCTTTGGGGCGATACGAAAATCTATTTATTGAAATGTTTGACAGAAACTTAACTTTCGGACATTATTTATACCGCCAACGATTATGTTTAAGACCTGTTCCCCAGCTTCCATTTCAGTACATTATACTTTACCTACCTGACTGCGAAAAAAATTCGCGAATCGCGACGACATACGGATTTGATGAAAATACGGGTTGATGTATGGCTTACTACCTAACATGTTTGCATGTAACGTCTCTATAGTGAACTTATGAGTTATAGACATACCTTCGCCTACTAAAAAATAATCGGACAAAGCATATTTTGCAAGCCAGAAAAATTGCAATGGGATCACTTTAACTGTTGGTTACCTGGAAGCGATGCTTGCAATATTGTCTGTAACACATCTGGCCTTGGTTTCGGCGCATGATTATTTAATGCTAACAGTGCTTGTGCCTAGGAAGTCAAGAGATTTTAAACGTAAGATTGTAAAATAATGACAATTAGATTCCTTCTCAACTACTTGCTATAGAGCAATGGCGAATTTTACTCCGTGTTTAACATCTGATTCGTCTTTACCATAAGCGTGCAAGAAGCGAAGAAGAAAAAAAATTAGGTGAAGCTAGGATTCTCGGCTCTCTTGTACGCGACTTTCCTGGTTTAGAAAACTTGACCAAACTTGCTGGTTACGATTTTGGTGATGATCCCAACCAAATAGTCAAAATCGACCCTGATAAAAATGGACTCGTAAGTACTGCCTACCAACCTCTATCAAACTTAACGTTTTCCAATGCACGTTCGACACAACACAGAACAAAACCGTCGACAAGTACAGTTATCATAACAAGAACACAGCCAAGACACCCAAAAAAATACTGTTTGAGACCAGTTTGTTTGACGTACTCAACTCAACAAAATTCTTGTTGAGGGCCATTTGTAATTGCTTAAAACGATTTCACATGAGATGTTTACAATTGTAGAGAGTGTTCGGCAAGCTTCTGGGTTTTGAGCCAACATTTGGAGTGTCATTCGGCCTACCGGGAGGATATCCCCAAACTGGAGGAGGGTATCCCCTAAATCCGGTTGGAAACAATCCGATCGTGAACCCTTACGGAGGCGGGGGAATACCCTTGGGTCCTATAAGTGTGAATCCTTTGGTGTCTCTGCAAGTTGGCAAGGACAAGGATAAGAGCAAAGTCATAAAACCCTTAGTCAACTTCCACGTGACTCCAAACCTCGGAATTATTAAGGGAATTAAAGGACTTTTTCATCACCACAAAGGCCCCCTGCACCACCTGTTGCACGGACACAAAGGCTACGATTACGGCTATGAAAACGCATATGGGTACGGTCATGGATACAACAACTACCAAACAGTGATACCGTATCTTCCTGGCCCGCAACAGCACCATCACACCCATGAGCATCATCATATACCAAATCCATACCATTCGCAAGGGTCATACCCGTCTAATTATGGACATGGATACACATCTCCTTATACTGGCCACCACAAACATTCACCGTATACCTTTGGGGACTCATTAGGTCACGGAAATGAATACAGCTATCGCGGGATCGATGGTTCAGAGCCCCAAACCACGACTTATCAGGAACCATCCGCTGAAACCTCTCAATTTGCTACTTCAGACGGAACAGGATACAGTGAATACAGCGAAAGTCCCGTTAGAGGTACAAAGAGCTACGATTCTGTTGTAACAACCCATGAGTTTATGCCGGGATCAGGTTTTCCATCTTCGCCATCCCTTGGATCGTCTTCTCAAGGTTCAACAGGATTGACGCCACAACAAGCAGCAGTCCTTCGAGAGCTGCTAAAAGATTCAGAAGTTTTGGCAGATCCAGCAGTTGAGATGGAGCTTAATGACGAGTCTTACTCAGACGCGTCGGGTGGTTACACAGGTAAACACCGTGGCCGAACTTTATTTCCTCTCGAAGGAGGATGGAACAAATCTAGTCAGCACAAATCCAGAGATGCCATAAAACACAGTTCACATCAATCTTCCTTTGCCCCCATTGCTAACGTTGAAACTAGACTTCCCATTCACGCTTCGTCGTCCGATACACAGTCCTCGTCTGGCAGTTTTTTTCCCCGGGAGGAAGACAATAAACAAAACACGGGTAGTCTACGAACCAAAAGTCAAATCAAATTTGCAGATTCTAGCACACGGGCAAGACGTCAAGTTGTCTACACAGACTCCAATGGCCGCATTCTATACAGACCAAATCCACATTCTCAGGTACGTACACGAGTAATCGAAAACAATTAAGAACCAACATTAACTGAAATTAGTAAAAGAAACAATATTTATATATCCTTCTTGTACGTACCACATAAAATACAAATAATTTATTAGTTGTTTTTGTTTTCGATCAAGTTCTGGTACGAACGATCGCAACTAACGATGACGACATGGATGACATCGCCGCGGGACATTAACAGGACCACCAACTTTTCGCGACCACAAACATGAACCCGAACTCGCTAATTAACTAAAACTTAATTTATAACAATTAGGCACAAGACTGATCATGAAAAACTTGACTTACTGCCTTACGCAGAACTCTGAGCTCTGAGCATCACAGAGTGTAAAAGTGAAAGCTATAGATTTGAAAAGACGTTATAATGCAAACATATCGACTTAGACGATACCACCCGCTACTACAGTATCTGCTTGAAAAAAACTTAATATTTAATGCTTCTGCTTTACAACGCTTTCTATTTACTCTACCTCACAGACCACTAGACGGTAGACATACCGACCTACTACCGTTGACCGTCCATATTGATCAAAATTTCTAGTATTTCACTACTAGATCCACTAAACTCTTGCTTAGGTGTAATGCACGACATGTCGGCGAATTTGGCTGTTTAAAATGACTTTTCTCAACCAACTGGTGATTTTTCACTTTTTTAGCGGCAACTTAACCTGGGAAATACCTGTAGAAACGGATACGTTTGCTGCCGCAACCCAATCACCCAAAACTACCGGCCCCAACAGCAGCAGCCGAACTATAATAGCAATCAATACGTGACGGGCCATAACTCAAACTCAAACAACGGATTTGGCCAACAAATTAGTCCCATAATAAATGGGCCTAGCAATAATAACCAGTTCAACCAATTCCCATCAGGATCAAGCGGATCAAACCAACAATCATTTATTCAACCCGGTCAGTCTGCTTCTAATAACATTAATGGAGGACCAATCCACGGATCTAGTCAATGCGGAGTCCGCCATGCACGCGGTGTTACCGGCCGTGTCGCCAACCCAAGCTTAGTAGATGGAGACACTGATTTCGGTAAGTTGACACTCTGCCACCCTCTCGCAAGCCTAAAAGTTTTCAACATTTTGAAGTGACTGTTCATGCCTTCATGCCATTACAGGTGAATATCCTTGGCAAGTTGCTGTCTTGAAGAAAGACGGTTATGATAACGTGTATGTTTGCGGGGGCTCCCTTATTGATTCTCGTCACATTCTCACGGCTGCTCATTGCATCAAGGGATACAAGCCAACAGAACTACGCGTTCGATTAGGTGAATGGGATGTCAATCATGAAACCGAATTCTACCCACACTTGGAACGAGACGTGGCAAATATAGCAATTCACCCTGAATTCTACGCCGGTAATCTTTTCAATGACGTCGCGATCATCAAGCTTGAGGGATTTGTGGACTTCCAAAATAAGTGAGTTTTATAAATTAGCATGAAGACATATCGGCCGAGACTTGTATTCAAATATTATCATTTTGTTCAGTCCTATAACCTTTTATTCAATAATTGCAGCCCTCACATAAGCCCAGTTTGTGTACCACCTCGCAATGCTGACTTCTCTGGCCAGAAATGCTTCGTAACCGGCTGGGGAAAAGATGCTTTTGGTGAAATCGGAAAGTATCAAAATGTACTCAAAGAAGTAGATCTCCAAGTCCTGAGGCATCAAGATTGCGAGCAAAAGCTCAAGAAAACAAGACTAGGACCAGATTTCCTTCTTCATCCTGGCTTCATTTGCGCCGGTGGAGAGGAAGGCAAAGACGCTTGCAAAGGTGACGGTGGTGGACCACTTGTATGCAGCGTGAAAGGAGTTTGGCATTTAGCGGGTATTGTGAGCTGGGGAGTTGGTTGTGGACAACAGAATGTGCCTGGAGTTTACGTTAACGTTGCTATGTACAATGATTGGGTGAGACAAACGATAGGTTACTAAAGGAGAGCTAAAATTTTTTGTACTTTAAATTAATGCTGCGTCCCTACACCCATGGCTAGGAAAGTAAAATTGGCTCCAACGCAGCGTAACTATTGTCATTAGATTTCTTACTTGAGCCTATCGTTGTTGTTAATATTGTAAGAGATTGTTGTAATGATGCACCAATAACTTGAACCGGTCCAAAATCCCTCATAAGTTTTGCTGTAGTTACATTTGTAGCTTCACCAACAAAGATTATTTAAAGAATGTATTTTCTACTCCATGCCACTTGTACCTGTCAATCACAATTACTTGACAACTTTACTTTACTTTGAGTCGATGTGACTTATTGACTTCCACCTAAAGAATATACGTTTAGGTGATCTACAAATATTTATGCCTTTCCTTCGATGCTTTCTCATGTCTTAAACTGTGTGTAATAAGATGCTCCAGAGCATACGTGCTTCTGTGATCTAAAAGTGGTACTCAAACTTAAAATCCGTTAACTCTTGACAATATGTCACCAAAACCACAAAGATAAACTGAGACAAAGCTGTAGCTAGAGGGACGACAATAAAATAAGATGTGAAAGGAATGAATTAAACACGGTCACTCTTCACATACCATTTCGCCTGGCGAATATGATACTCATTGGAACAGCATTTTAGCCACGTTTTGGTTACAATTCGCTATTCAAGAGCATTAGGTACAAAGATGGATGAAACTTTTGATCCTTACGTAAAATTTTCAGGTCACATCCTGGCTTTGAGACGTCTGTGAAAGGCTCAGTGAATTACGTGGATTGTCTCTGATTACACTGACAAAATGTTTAAAATTAATCACTAAAGACAACCTTGTGGCATTTAAATATGATTATACTTGCAAAACTGTTGCATTTAACTGATATCTCATACTTATGTGGTCAAATTAAGAAATTAAACCACCGGCACCGGCCACACGTGTAAGATCACGAACTTATTACATGTATTACGTATTGCAAAATTTTTGCGTACGAATACCATAGAGTATTATTACCCTCCATCAATATTTTGAATATGCAATAAAGAAACTCTATGACATTTTAAGCATTAATAAACTCAACACATAGACTTGTCGAGCGAACTTCTAAACGTTGAGATAATTGAGGAGGGTTACGATAAAGGCTCAAGAGCAGATAAGCCAAGTATGCTACGTGCTTGCTAATTGCAACAAGAGCTTATCGCTGTTTCACATCCATGGAAGGACTTAAGTAAAACTCAAAATCTTATTAATTGTTTACCTACGGGGACATGCTTGGCCATTAATAACATGTATTGTTGAGAACGAGAAAGAAACAATAACAGCACCGCAACAAATCTTCAACGATAATAGATTTTATTTACTGTTACATGTACTAGAAACATGAAATCCTTTAAAGAAATTATATAACTATAATTCTAAAGCAATTGTCGGTTTATTAAATTTTGTCATCTACGTTCGCATAAGCTGTGACAAGAAATACTATTACTTTGAACAATCCATATGGTAGCTACGCGTACTTAGTTTTACCACAGCATTTGGTATTAGATTACTTTGCACGCACCGCCGTTCCGACGACTTCTCTCACACCAGTTCATAGTTAGTTAAGATAAGGAGTACATGCATGTTAAAAGTTACCGAAAAGTGTATCACTATGACAATGGGTGATCACGTCAAAGATCCTGCAAAGGTTCTGTTTCACGGCAAAAATAACTCACATAGCGCCATGTTGTAACCAATGCATAAGGTTTTGTAAATCAGAAGGTTCGTACAAAGCCGCGTATACTTAAATATCAAATATTAGGAAGAAGTTACGCAGAAGGTAAAACAAATGGCTGCAATTTGAAGCAACGCAAAAAAACGAAATATATAAAATTACGAGTTCACGACATCTATCGCATACTTACTATCCATTGCCGGCTTGCTACGTTTATCTGAAATAATCACCTACTAGATATTCTTTGCAGTTACGGATTCACACTAGAAACCAAAGCCGATCCAATCTACACCTTCATCCGTTTGTTACTCATGCTTTGAGAAATACTATTAGGGGATGACGTTTGTCTATCGTTTTCGTCTCCGCTAGCTCGACTAATTCCTTCTTCATCTACGGCATCCTCAAATCGCTGGCGTTTTAAACTGGTAACACTCGACTCTGCAGCACCAACTTTAACGTCATTTTCGTTACCTCCAAATTTTTGATCGCTATTAACACTTGTAACTACTTCATTGACTACACCCTCTCCGTTATTGTTTTCGGGACCTTTGTGATTTTTGCAGCCAACGTTACTCATCACAAGAGCTTCTGTTATAATTCTTTCCATAGTTACAGTTTGGTAATCGCTATTACCTGATTTTACGCTGGATATACTCACTGAGGGAGACGTCAGATTAGAATTAGAAGCGCTCTGGGGTTTGTCGCTATATTCTACGTGAACATTGTTGCCTATGCTACCGCTAGAACTACTCACCACGTTACCAGGCGGCAGCAAAGAGATATTTTGATACATTTTAGAGCTATCACTAACAGAGTCTGCTTCAGATTTTTTACCGTTGAATGAAACGGACTGGTTCATTGGAGGTGTGACGCATCCTCTCTCTGGAAATTTGTTCCCATGTAACACACTTTTACCAGGTAAGCCCACACCGGTAGTTGAACTAACTACTCCTGCGGTACCGCCAAATTGTGCATTCCTGCAAAAAAATGAAGCTAACGTTAATTTACATTATAAAAATTTGGTTGGGAATTCATGATTCCCCCAGGTTTAAAAGCTGATGTAACGGCATGCTTGACATACCCAAAATTAGGCGTCCGAACGAGAATCGTTTGTTGCGGAGGAATAACGTCATCATCTTGCCGTACCAGAAAAATAGTTCCTCCTTCCCCGGCTACTCCAATTACTGCAGATGACTGTACATTTCCATTCGCATTGGCTATGAGCTGATTTGATGGGAGTTCCGAATTCCTGTTGGCACTTAATGCAGTAGCATGCCTAGGTTGTCCTACAGTGATGACAGTTTGTCCCGCATTTTGTGGAAGTCCACCAATGATGACTGTGTTATGTCCTCCAGCTATGAATTCATATAATATATCTTAATTCATGTAAGGATTGACAGAACTTTAAAAAATTCAAAAAAAATCCCACCTTGTTTAGGAGAACCAGGAGCTGACTGACTGATTTTGCCTCCACTAAGCTGTCGTTGCCGATTATGGAACGATATTGATGAGTTATGATTTAATGGTCCTGAACTGTGACTCATAGAATCTTGGTAGTCTAAGCCTGGAGATCCTTCGCGAGATAAGCTATCTGGCGTGGCCAAGCCACCCATGTGAGTTGGAGAAGCTGGCGCACTTCTAGATTGACGTGAAAATATACCATTAATAGGGACAGGAATATACAACTTTTCGACAGATCCAGAGGTAGAATACCATAAATTATTGTCTCACCTAGTTGAGAGGGCTAATGGTGGCCGAAAACATGCTACACCTCTTTGACGCCTTCTTCTAAATGCTTGATCAATTAGTTTGCTCTCTGATTGAGGATCAATCCGCCAGAATGACCCTTTCCCAGGTTCCTCTTGTGACCGAGGCACTTTAATGAAGTAGCGGTTCAGCGATAGGTTATGCCGAATGGAGTTCTGAAAAGTGTAAGTTTTTGCCATAAGAGGTTTTTGTATCACAACGTTGTTTTATAGACCGGTATCATATTATGAAACTCGGGAATAAAAGAATTTTGCGCACCTGCCATCCTTTATCAGCAGTTCTGTAGTAGGGATAGTTTTTGGTAATATAGGAGTAAATGCCACTCAGCGTTAGTTGGTGATCCGGGGTTGAAGCAATAGCTTGAACAATTAATTGTGCATAAGAAAACGGAGGTTTTCCATCATCCTGAAAATATATATCATATTTTTAAGCTGTTGAGTTACAAGAACAACAGCAAAACTAGAAATTCACTTCCAACTACAACTTACATCATGTTTATCCTGCATAGCATGCGACCGAGTATTAGATATAGCCTGGTATACAACTTGTGGATCTGCACCAGCACTGCCTTTGGTTGCACCGGCTCCTGGACTAGTAGGACAGGAGTGAGGGACACTACAGGTCAAGAAAAACAAATTGACAACATAGTCACGTCTTAGTTGCTTGACGACTGACGGTTTTACCTCCATAGTATTCTCATTACGCACCTTATTGTTCCAGTAGGAGAAGGAAACGGACTGTAGTTAACTGATTCTGATGGGTCTGGTATATTGATCTTAAGAGGAGTTGTAGACATCTGATGAGGCATTTTTCCCTGCTGAGTATGTATGGAGTTAGGACTGACTGAAGCGACGACCGGTAGTGGTTGCGCCAAAAATTGGACTCCCCGAGTTGGGATGTTGACGATATTGTTCGGGCTAGAACCCGTTCTGCTAGCGTCACGAGATGCTATACTATATGCTTCAGCTTCAATAGCCTTAACTCTCACAGTAGAATTTGCCATAGAATCAGTGGATACTCCGCTTCCTGGACTGCGCTCAATTACATGTGGACTGGCAGAAAAGAATTCACGCTTTGTATCCCCAGGTGGAGTAGTTGGTAAACTGTGCGCTTCCCGTTTCTTTCCGAACGAATCCATCCCGTTTCCATTAGGGAATAAATATATGTTGGGTGACATGAACTTAGCGCCTGGGCTGTCATTATATATTTCGGAGCTGGCCGCTGTAGCATCATCCAATGAATCTTCTTCGATAGTCTCAGGGTGTAAAAGCGATTCGAAAACTATTCGTAAATTCGTCGACGGGAATCGGAACGTACAACGGCGAGGTAGCGGAAGAGGAAACGGTCCTTTTCTTTGAAAAATTCCATCCACAAAAATTCCATTTTTCCCCAAGCATGACATATAGAAATGTGGTTCTTCGTAACGTATTTCTATGTGACGTCGAGATATAAAAGATGAGTTTCCCATATTAACATCCACGGTACCCGACGTCGAGTTCCTTCCTATGGTGACTTTTTTAGATCTTATCAGATGTTCGAATCGCCCTGTTTCTAATCTGGCTATTGGTCGTTTTGTAATCATATCTGAAGTCCAGCTTGATCGTCTAGGAGACGCTGGAGCTGATTTCAACGCCAGCAATGCTAAAGCGTCGTTCTCCACACTACTCATTGTACCTGCAAGCGAAGCACACTTCACTCAATCTTTTACGCTTCAAAATTACAATATTTGTAACCACACCAAACTTTAGTGTTCGTGATCCTCGCAAAGAGTGCGTATTAATGTTTAACTCACCTTGTGACTTTCTACCGGTACAAACAATATATCACAAATATTAAAGCGCTTGCAGTGTCCACCACAGAATGTGCACAGTTGCGAAGTAATGAAATACGGCAGCACTTTAATTAGGCTTCAATGATTGTTTCCTAATTGTGTAACAACGCTGGTATCTTCCCGGTTCATATCACACGCCGCAAATAGTCATCCAATAGATGAAAGCATTACAGAGAAGAAGTTAAGATGATTGCCGTGGATTTATAACACTCTCTTAAATTGAAGCTCCATGTTTCAGAAGATGACAGGTAACGATGTGACTTCAAAAATCACCATCTCCAGACTAACACAGACGACTCTTGTCAGCATAAATAAAAGTAGGGACTTGTAGACACGTCGCGAATTCACTACTTCACTGTCACGTCAAATTGGATTGCACTCTTTGTCACCCCAAAATCAGGCCCAGTGTCAATCAATGATGCCCTCTGTTTCTGCAAAAGTGGAACAAGAGTATTATATAAAGTTGTTAAACGTTTTTCCCAGGTTATCATGCCGTCAAAACACATGCAACTTCCAATACTTTCTTTAAGATAGTGTTTACCTGATAGCTGTAATAAACTTTGTTGACAGTCATAAATCACAGCTCAACAAGGAAAGACGTTTTTGTAACGTGGTGCAGTCCCAAGTACTCGTATCTTCCTCGACCTCTAAAAGATTCCCCGATACAATTTAGATACTCATTCTATTGTCATTAGATATATACCATCGGTTTGTAACACCAGCAACAATATTCCGAGTAAACGGAATCCAAGCTGTCTCTGGCACTCTAATTTAATCAATCGAAATTCAGCAAATTCACTCTCAAGAGTCATCGGACCTGAATTTGCTGAAAAATTATATACATGCTTGCCTCATGCAAAAACACCAAATTACGTAATCGAGTTCCATTATTTTCCGAGTTCTCCACTGTCATACTTTGAATATAACTAACGCACGAAAATATCATTACCGACCCTAGGTAATACCTCCTCCAGTTACCGGAAGACACGTGCGAGAACTTACGTATTCATATTCTTATTCCTAACTACTGCCTAGCCGGACTTTGCTCCCAAAAAGCGCTATTGAAGTACAACTTTCTCAACATGACTGAGAATGAGACTGACCGAATTTTAGAAACAGTAAACCGGAACGAATATCGAAAACAGCACGATAGAGCACACAACGACAGCCTCGTTCGACAGAATTGGAAGCAGAACCTAATACAATTGCATGGATACAGCGACGCTGCACAGCAAGGCTACCAACTTTGTTCAGCTAAAGAGGCACGAAGTTGTTGCTAATATTATTTCTACGCAATTTATTATCAACCCATTATCCTATTATTCAAGCAACAAAGCGTCTCATACACATATTTCGGAACAAGAAGACGGGAGACAGGACTGACTCTTAGAGAGAAAAATGAATACACACAAGCAAATCCTATTCACCTCATAACAAGGTGAAATGGACACGAGAAATTAAAAAACACACCACGAGAGCATGTTGTTACTTTGTGGCCAAGCAACTCCTTCCAGCGTGCACATTCTCTCTTCAATGTACATGCTGAGAGACTAAAGACGATTATCCAATGATAAAGGCAATTAAAAAACAACAACTTACCCTTTTAATTCTCAGTTAACTAAAAGTGTGTGCAACTTGAGCAAGTCACACGCTAACCGCACTCACACACACACGTTAGTAACAAGACTTGCTAGTTGAGTGCTTCACGCAGGAGAAACAAGACGAGTATACGATCACCTGAGCCCGGCCATGAAACACCGATTGGAAAATCACGCATGGAGCAGCAGTCGCTAACACACATACTGCATATTGCATATCATCATCATGCCATTCCTACTCCGCAGCACCTCAAAGTAACCTATGACATAGCTGGGAAGTTCACGTAAGTATACTAACGCCTGCTCAAAGTCTCTTGTTGGTTTTCTGAAGTGTATATGGAATGAAGTTTTGCTTTAATATTTCCGATGTCTTCGGGAGAACGGAGTCAACATCAAGCATATAGCGCTGCGCTGCACACGGGTTCTCTCGTCTATGCTATTACAGACAGAAACCTTGTTTATTCTCGTAGATGGGCGTCCAATGGGATTTTCCATTGCAAACGCACACAGCAGCAACTGCATTCGCAGTTCACCTCGCTCCAGTCATATATCCATACCGTTTAAAGAAAACAGAACCCATTCCATTCGTCCTGTCCTCACAAAAACACGAAGTTGGCAGTCTCGTCAATGTGGATGAGTTCGCTTTAAGTAGTGCTGACTCGTAAGTTAATTCCAACGTCTGCAGTACACAGTTTCACCTAGCAACGAGGCCTTAGTGGCCGATTTAAACAACTACCAACTCTATTCTCCAACTCCACATTTTTCGCCAATGTATACGCGTTGCTCATCCGGTCGTGCAGCATATTTGGGATGCCGTGTTGAAAGAAAAAGTCTTTCCTTGAGCGAAACGTTCTCAACGTTTACAGACGTTTCTTCTCGTCTTTGTTTATTGAATAGCCTCTCATGCTCTATAGGTGGAAACCGCCGACGCGATCCGGACTTTTAGGTTGCCAGAGATATGCGTGGCATGTTAATTGTCCGCTTTCCCATAGTAACTGTACCCACTGAACTTACATTTTAATTGAATAATCGCCTCTTGTCCCAACAACAACTTTGGAATCAAAAGAATATTAAAGTTGCAGTTGCAGGTAACTTGGCATCCAATGACCTTCCTCAAGGTGCATTTTCGCCCATCACGATCTAACCATGTTGTGTCGCAATACTGTTGATCGCTTCCAAAAGTCGTATCTAGAGCATCAACAATCAAAATTAGAAAAAGTCATTCGAGTCAAATCTCTATTACTTACTTTCTAAGAATGCAATTAAACTACGCCTGTCAGTTACTCCTATCCTCCCAAAGAGCAGCTAGCTAGGCCACGTTATTGACAAGATAAGTCAATCAGTCAGGCTGGGCTGGAGCAGGTATGCAGCTCAACTTGCACGGGGTCCAGGTCAGATACGTGATGAAAATTGTGTTTTGTCTACTCTTTTCTGTGATCTACAGAAGTTATGCAATCAATAAGCACGTTGAGATAGGTCTCTACTTCAGTCAGCGTCCTCAGTATGTTACTTACGGCAGAGGGTGTCAGTTTTTCTTCCGTAGGCACGTAAATTGGAGGCATTTTTACGTTGATGAATCCTTGTCTCTATTTTAGCATAAACACGGGAGCCAGCGCAGCAGCACATTGCATGCTTCCTGATTCCTGATCCTGATTGCATTTATTCGGAGGATATGCATATGAACGCTGCGCTGGTAATCAACGCTATTTTAATGTTGCTGAAACTGTTGAGGTATCTTCCTTCTGACGACAAGCAAGTGTGGCTGTTGATCTTCAACTTATCATAGTTTTGTTGTGTTCATCCTTATCTTCCTGTAAACACATCCAGTTCCCACTAGAATAAAGGTCATTTCAGATTTGGCTTGCAGGCAGTGTCCAACATAGATCGGAGTGAGTTGAGCGTTAAAGCAAGGCAACCTTTAATGCTCAACGCACCGGATTAATTGCAACATCATCAATCCCCATGTGTCGGACTCCAGTATGTACGGTTTCCTATAGTTTTCAATTTTCGCAACAACCGTGCAAACAAGTGTATGATGCAATACAATCAAGGGGAAGGTGCAGACGGAAAACGTTTTCACTCCCTAACCATTTCCTCCCGTCCATTCGCAGAAAGGAGACGTGACTTTGTTTAC
>VRMD01001135.1:0-18757 GCA_009872375.1 Sminthurides bifidus
TCGAATTGAGTACACCTCGTTGGGCATTAAGGAATCCGCTACTGCGGTACTCGGACAGGCAATCAGTCAAGTTTAGTGTGTCGGCCGAGACCCCGACGAATATCATCTTTGACTGCTACGAAACAACATCTAGTGAAGGCACCTTTCAGCTTTAGTCGTTCCCTAGCTGTTAGTGGCTGTAGACTGTAGACAGTCTTACCTAATGAGGAAAATTGCTGTGTTGCAATAATCGTTAGGAAGGATAACGACGACTGAGTCAGGAAGGATTGCATAAGAGGGAGCAGTCTGATTGTCAACTTGAATCGTGACGTGTCTTGTTTCTGTGGTGCAGGTGGGAAAGGTGCCTCAGTCCAACCTTTGGAAAACGTCCGTACTTCGCCAATCCTGAGATCAACGTCGGTTCGCGAGACCAGCAACCACAAACAATCAGACAAGGTAAGACGGCTACCGTGACCTTTAAGTATCGTAGCCGAGCAGGTATGGTGTAAATTTTGCATGGCTCGGTACAAAGTTAAAGGGCAAGAGCTACTGAAGCTTTTTTTCTCGTCATTGACAAACAAAACATGCTGTGTGTTTTTAGCAGTCGACGGGAACGGATAATCTTCGGATTCCGCACAGTCTCGCAACAATCCTTGCCCACCCTGGAAGCATTTTGGAAGAGCCTGCACTGGGAACGTTTCTGGAACCAAAGGGCACAAGCATGGTTGATGTCCGACCGTCACCGATGATGAAACCCTGCGTTATTGGCAGCCCTCCACCTTCTGTCCTCCGTGAAAGGAGTAAAATGAAACGGGAGAGAATGGCGCAAAGTCGCCTTGCTGCAGGCAAGACACAAAACTACGAGGAGACAGTGTTACCAAGCACTGGCGAAACTCCTGCAATTCACTTAAGTTGTTCTGACGACATGAGTCCTCAGGACGAAGACGACATTTTGGACATTAGGGAACTGGGGCAAGAAAATCCTGATGCTCTCGGAGCAAACCGCTTATCGTCTGACAGGAGCAACTCTTTGACACCACCGCCAAGATTGATTTCATTCAACCTCCCGGAATCTGCGCAAAATTCCTAAAATGTTAATGTACTCACGCCTTCTTCTCTATTTTGCTTCTTAACATTTGAAGTAAGAGATGACTATGAGCGGGAGTACGTCATTTTTCATGTGTTTTTCTCGCTGTCTTATTCAACAATAAGTTTTGGCTAAGCATGTTTCAATACTCTTTTCACCACCATCCACTACCTTAAATTATATGTTACTCTTCTTCAAAGCTACACCTGTTTGATGGCACCTGTTTGACAGTAGTGCGCCGGCTAGTCGTGCGAGTACTAAAATTGTATCCTATAATTATATAATGTGTGGCGGATTACATTCCATTCGCCACATCTGCATCTTTTTTGATTCATTGTCTTCTACTAATTGTTACTCTAGAGTAAACGATGCTTTGTCCTTACGCTAAAGACTTAAAACCGTAACTGACGTACCTACAGTAGCGATTGAAGTAGTGTACCTGGGGCAAAGTAGAGTAGAACTGTTTTGTCGTTAATAAATATTTAACTACTTGAAATGCCAGTGAATTAAATCAATGGGGTTTTCTTCCGCTTCAAATTTTCAAATTTGCAGTTTACTTAGTAGGACAGATCCTTTGCACTTAGTCAAGTTAATTTTATACAAACAGTCACAAAACAGCATGCATGCCCATGCCGTAGAGATTCCTCAAGTAACAAGAAACATTATAAAAAAGCAAATCTGAAGAGGATTTGCAACAGACTAGTATGTGAAACACAGGTGACGAATAACACAGGATAGAATGTTTCGACTCGTTCTAAATTCATATCTACATCTTACGTTAGAAGTACATTAGGTCCCTGACTTCCAATAATCATTGGAATTTCACATTTACGAACGTATGGGCAAGAAGGCAGCTATTTGCACTTCAGCTTCAGTATACAAATAGTTCACCAAAATATCAATCAATTACCTGGCGATATTAGTTCGGGCACATGTGCACGTGCGTTAAAAAGTCAATCGAGCTGCATTTGTTACCATGTTGAGTCCCATAAAATAAGTCACACCTCCGGCTTGGCCTGACCTTGTTAATTTAATTTTCCTTTGTCATTTGATTTGAACCTTCATTTTCATTTGTCACTGGTAACAAGTTCAGGGCAGTAATTCCTGCTGCTCTCATCATTTTATAAAATAGTGTAGTTTTATCTTCCATGAGGTTCTTGGGTGAATCGAATTCTTGAACCTGCAATCATTTTTATGCAATCAACTATTTCGTAAACGGAGCTTGAATTAATGATTGTATTAAACAGAAACGATTTAGGCTTACCTTTCCAGCGTCCATCACCAGCACTTTGTCATATGTTGCTATGGTATTTAGCCGGTGGGCAATAGTTACCACTGTACAGGAGGCAAAGGCCGATCGGATTGAGTTTTGAATAAATGCATCTGTTTCTACATCTACTGAGGCCGTGGCTTCATCCAGAAAAAGAATCTATGACAGAAAATATGTACAGTTAAAACTGCATTTTCTTCTGAGACTCGAAGTTTGAATCATCTTATTGCTACGAGAGCAAGTTTCTTACTTTGCTCCGACGCAATATTGCTCTGGTCAAGCAAATTAGCTGTTTCTCTCCAACTGAAAAGTTTTCCCCTTCAGTGTCCACTTGACTCTCTAAACCTTTTTTAAGTTTTGATATCTATAAAAGCATTGAGAACATGCATTACTCATTGATAAATTGTAATTCGACTTGCCGCATTCAATAAAGCTGGTTCCTCAAATAAAATACCTTTGGCTTAAGGTTGGACTTTTCTAATGCTTCCCACAGCTCTTCATCCGAATGCTTATTGAATGGATCCAGATTATACCTGCAGAAATGTTATTTCAAGCTGATTTTCTTTCTTATGAGCGCGATAATTCGCATGCAGCTCTACATGTGATAAGAACATACCTAACAGAGCCATGGAACAATACCGGGTCTTGTGGTATGACGGCAATACGCTGACGTAATTTGCGTCGCTGAACTTGCGCGATGTCAACGCCGTCGATGGTTATTTTCCCCTTTTCATAATCACACAATCGAAGGACGGAAAGCATGATCGAAGTTTTACCTGCACGTTACATTTTCAAGTTACGGAGTATCGCAAAAAACAGGGAAGAAATTTAAGTGCACCAAAGCAAACAAATTATCTACTGTACACTTGCAGTGTCCAAACCGATTATCACGTATTAGCCAACAATTCTATTAATAAATGCAATAACGTTTGTTACCTGCTCCAGTTCTGCCAACTACTCCTACTTTCTCGCCTGCCTTAATGTCAATGCTAATATCTTTTAAGGCTAAGGGCAACTCAGGACTATAACGTAGCGATATGGCATCAATAGAAATATCTCCTTTGGTGGGCCAAGACTCTTCCAACTGAAACGGCTCCTCAGGCTCCGATTCGGTTTCCAGCGTCTAACGGTCAAGCAACAAAATTATAAAACTCATATTCTATGAAAGGTATTTTGACTTTAAGCAATCCAGTATAGTATTCAACTTACAAGTCCATACTCCAAGATTCTTTCAACCGAAGTAAATCTTGCATTCAGTTCAGAAAGCATCCGCATCACAAATGGCATAAATGAACATACCTAAAAAATCAAAAATACTTGTTAACGCCTGTATCGCTTACGCCTAGAACATAATTTGCGTTAAGTGAACTAAACTCTTGCTTACCGAATAAACAGTTGCAAAAGTGAGCCCAACAGTGGCAGAAGACACCTCTTCTCTATTCAAGACACCAAACATAACTGTGGAAAATATAGCAGCAAGACCAATCAAATCCATCCGAACTGTAAACCATCTACTTGCAATTCTTGATACTGCCTCAGCTGCCAAATGCTTGTTGATGTGATCGCAAAACCTAACCGCAGTAGAAGATTTTAATATAGTCATTCTTATCCATATTAATTTCCAACCTGCAGGAGTTAAAATCCGAATATTTTAGATAGAATTACCGTTTCTGAAACACAGTTTGCCGATTAAAAGTCCTTATTATAGAGAGTCCACCCATAGAAGACTGCAAGTGTCCAATTACGGGACTCTTTAAGACGTTGTCCAGTTGCTTTGTTTGACGCATACCAATTGTTAACCACGTGGCGACAAACAGCATTAGTCCTAAATATTAGAACAACAAAATTTTTCTGCACTTCCAAATTATTCCATAATTACTAGTTCAAAGCTAAGGGAACTTACCAAACAAAAGTATCATAACGAGTGACAGCCAAGGCAATATAATGCATACAACTAGGATGCCGGTGCCGATTTCAATCAACGCTTGAATAACAAATTCAAAGAAAAAAGGCATTCTCGCATCCACTGCAAATAAATATAAATACTCACTTTGATTGTAATGACCATGAAATCGTTATGCAAAATTGATTGAGACTCTGACTCACATTCATCCATGTCTTTCGAAAATCTGTTTACGATTCGACCTACAGGACTGCTGTCAAAGAATGCAATCGGACACGACATGACACGACAAAACATTTGATTGTGCAATTGTGAAGCTCCCCTTAGAACAAACCGAGTAGAGCCTAATCCTTTCAATGCACCAATAGCATAGGCCACTAGCACAGAACCCAGTAGTATAAGCTGATAGGTGGTGATGTTTGGGTTATCAGTAATTGATCCTTTCAATTCGTGGTCGTTGGTCGGAACGGTAA
Source organism: Sminthurides bifidus (assembly GCA_009872375.1). Classification (NCBI taxonomy): domain Eukaryota; kingdom Metazoa; phylum Arthropoda; class Collembola; order Symphypleona; family Sminthurididae; genus Sminthurides; species Sminthurides bifidus. Next base: position 4,713 of record VRMD01001135.1, read on the forward strand.
GATTAAGTGCCGTTATGTTATCCATTCTTTCTTGCTAGAATTTGTGCGGAAAAAAACGTAAGAACTTCACACGGGACATTTTATCACATATTAACTATCGAAACTATTGATTTCACCTACCATTTGCCCATCCCCGTCGTCAATCCACACACGGATCCATATGGATGTAAAAAGTCGGACGGCAGCGAAAATAAAAAGGAGGAAAAAAACGAGCATGATGACAAAAAAACCACCTCCGGCTCTGATGGCCAAGATGTACGGATTGTAGCCAAGAGCTCGTATTTTCAATTCATCCGAATTAGGATTCACAATCAAAACAGTAGGAACTTGATCATCAGTCCCAGCATCGCTTGATTTCTTTTTTGGAGTTATGTCAAGATTTTCATCAGAAACTCTTTCGTTTGTATGTGAAAACTGGCGTAAATAGTAATAGTCCTGTTTTAAAGCCATGAGCTCATTGTGGGTCCCTCGTTCCATAATTGCTCCGTCCTTTATGAAGATTATCTCGTCGCATAGTTCCAAGTACTAAAATGAAAAATACAAAAACTGAAAGGTACAGCCACAAATCAAATTAGAGGCAAATGTTCAAGCGAAGCACAATATTTACCTCCAGGCCATGAGTGACAAGTAACACGGTTTTATCCCGCAAGTACTCACGAATACAATTTTGGAAAATTCTTTTGCCCACAAGGGCATCAACGGCAGATAAGGGATCATCTAAAAGATATATGGAACGGTCGGAATAAATAGCTCTGGCAAGATTCAAGCGCTGTTTCTGACCTCCACTGAAACAAGAAATACCATTGTAATCAATCATACACATTAATGCTTTTAAAAACAAATAATATATTTCTTCGCTTTATTCACAGCTTCAGATTACCTCAAATTAACGCCACGATCACCAATAATTGTTTGATCCCCATTTGGTAGCATTGCGAGATCGTCTTTTAAACAGCATAGCTCCAAGACCTTTTCATACCTGCGTAGCAAAAACCAATTTTTTCAGAAATGCATTTTATGGCAATATAAAGGTCAAATAAAGCCAACATACTTTTCTTTGTTCATCGGGGAACCAAATAAAACATTGTCCTGGAATGTGTCGCTGTAAATCCACGCTTGCTGTGACACAATAGCGATCGACCCTCGAATTAAAATCTCGCCCTTCAGCTTTTTGGTCTGAAACCATAAAAGTCTACACTGAACATAACTTCAACTACATACAGTAGAGTTTTTTAAACTTTCCGAGTCTAAATTCTAACTTACATCGCCCAGGATCGCTGATAGTAACGACGACTTTCCACTTCCAGTTAGTCCACTCACTCCAACCAGTTTTCCTCTTTTTATTTCTAGGTTGACGTTTTCTAGACAAAGTTTCTGTTCGTCCCTTTCAGCCTCCAAAGCGTCTGTCTCGTTCGGCTCCTTGTCGTTCTCCAAGGTCTCACTTTTAGCGGAAGGTTTCGATTCCTTTCCTGATGATTTTGGATCAGTTCCTTTTTCAGTTAGTCCGCTGTCCCATGCAAAGTCTCCATCACGTATTACGATTACTGAATCGTAATCGCATGCTAAGTTGTCTGTTGTAACATTTTCATATTCTGGTAGATCGAGATATGCCTGTGCAGATCGTGATTACGAATGCATACAATAAAGAGAAAAATTTAACATTTAACAGGCCATGCTTCTCCAGATTATTTGCTTGCATCTTCTATATGAGATTACATACCTGGAAGTTTCGGAAACATACACCTGCTTCTGCGATAGACCGAATAGCGAATGGTAGGGTTCCTACTGTGAATTGCATTGCAGCAAAGACGGAATATATACTCCAGGCTCGAGCTGCAGTCAAATCATTGCCACTCAAGCTGTCAATAATGAAACGGCCATTAGGAACACTGAGTTATTTCTTTGGAAGACGGTTTCTTGGATGTTGATGATTGAAGAATTGACAAATGAAGTAATTTTGTCACTAATGTTTGGATTACCTGTAGCCCAGAAAAACGGCCACGGAAGCTACAATGTTGATCATTGGTGTCATCGTCACTGTCATTGACTGAAGGAAAGCTGCTTTTCGAAGCTGCTGCTCTTCTCTTTCGCGACTCGCTGTCCAACAAACATAACTTCGAGTTAAATTTGTTGAAGATAGTTAAAGACATAATTCACTAAAACTGTAGCTACCTTCCAATTTCTCGGCGAAACTTTCCTCCCATCCATACATTTTAATTAACCGTATAGAATTGAGGATTTCAGTCATCAATCCAACTCTCTCATTTGTACGCTTGACAGTTTTCCGCCTAATTCTTGCTACCTTCGCAGCAATGCCTCCCTACAAGTTCATTCCAAATTCAAAGTTACTCCAAGTTTCAAATATTTACAACGTATTTCGCGATCAAAAATACTATAATTTTACTATAATGTGAATACCATAATTGGGTAGAACAGGAAGATGACTGCATTTCCGAGCAAAGCCCAAGGCCCAAGGACAGACACCGTATAGATTATGCTCATTATGAACATAACAGGAGCAACCTAAATACAATTGTACAAACATAAAACACAAGTACATGGGCATGTCAGTAGTTCATAAAAAACGTTCAATCGTTTATTACCTAATGCTAGCACTCCACCGGCAACACACTCAAATATTCTTTCCTGATCGTTAGTGCAAAACGTAATAGCTTTTGCCAGTACGTTGTCACCGCTACTTCGTAATCGTAACATCTTTTCATATGTCATGTATTGCATGGCACCTTCGACGCGAATGCCTGGGAAAAAAGCGCAGAAACTCAAGTTTTATTGTGAGCGATTCTTACTCCATAATCTAGCGATTGCAATATTCAAACAACATTACCTGTATGTATTCCGATCATCCATAATGCACAAAATGTTAAATTCCGTATCGTTTGGGTAACCAAAATCAACAATGCAAGGATTACTCCAACGTGTAGTGGCTGATCCAAATTTTCATTGAAACTCAGGATTCCCTTCAAAATCCACGCCTGAAATACCAGCAAAAATGTCCAGATTAAACTCAATACACATTCAATCAAGTTAAGAGGACAGGAACAGAAATTTTGAATGTTACTCACAGGCACAAGAAACTGCACTATCACAGTGACTATGATTAGGCATACGCAAGCTATGAACCGGGTTTTTCCAAATCGCCAAACGGTCTTAAAGAAAGAAGGACTGTCAGGATTGATCAGTTTTTCCTCTTCCCATAACCGATGTAATCTTTTAGAATTTCTTTCAACTTTATCAGCGTCACTCAGCTCCCACAGATCCTCCGGTGTTAGGCCCTTCCGCAACGCCTTCCACATTAGAGACGTGAGCCATGATACAGTAACAAATGAAATCAATCCCGAATGGCTACTAAGGAATGACGTTACTCGAAGACCTTCAAATTCAAAAAAAGTAACACTGACATAATGCAGAAACCCAAATTTTAAATTGAAATGTCACATGACAGGACTCCACCGGCGGGTCATAACTACTTACTTTGAGAACCGATAAGGGAGGAGAACTTTCAACGCCGGTTGGTACTTCCTCCAGTGGACTGTCTCCTCCTCGTCTTTCTTATGCGCCCCATTTCTGTGAGTTAGATAGAAATATTCTGTAGTGTCTGATGCAATCGTATTGGTTTGGAACGTCATTTTCACAAACCATTCGTTTTAAAATGGCTGTAAACCTGTTTCGGCCTATTTCCTAACGCATTTCTGAGCTGTCAAACAAATTCATCTCGGCGGTGCAGCTAGAAACGGAATGCAAATTGCAACTAATTGCAAACTGTTCAACGATTGAACAGACCCCCTTTCCACCTTATCTGAACGCTGTTGCAACTTCAGGGACCGAAAAAAGTTTCACATCCAAATCTATTATCTGTGCATGCTTATCTCTTACGTTAGGGTTTGCCTGCCAGCCGGATTAGACGCCATGTTTGGTCTATCGATAGCGTCCACTGCACTGATAGAACTATCTCGTCTCACATGTATATGATCCATTTGAATGCCACTTGAAGTTCATATCAGCATGCCCCAGAGCCAATCTTGATCAAATCCTTGGAAGACCCGAAACGAAAAATTGGAAGGTAACGATCAAACCCGTCCATTCAGATTCTAAATCAGAAAACACATGAGATTAATCTCGCTGACTGATCTCATGGATCGTATTCTTGATCTAGTTGATTGCAAGCGTGCGGATTGTAAAAACCAAGTACTTTCTGAAATACTAGTAAAAGGCACATAGCTTTTAAAGTTACCTGTGGCAATCGAACCCGTTTCAGAAACAAGCTTGAGTTGTGCACGTGACGAAAGTAGATCCAGCGTGTTCATCCAGTTGCACTTACGTAACTACCTACACTAGCACTACATCCAGGCACTGATTAAGGACAAAACGACTGTTGAATTGAGCAAAACTTACTATGCCCAACATCTAAAATTCGTTCACTGTACCACAGACAAGCGTAATCACCAGACACATCTTCTGATTCCGTCAGCTGGCAATTAACGCAAAATAAAAACTCCTCTTTCCTGTCCAGTCTTAATCACTACTGATCTACTTACAGTCACGTCACGACAATTTGATGTAAACACCGCGCAAAATGTCTGAGTTCAATCAACTTGCGATGTTTTTTAGCCAATTTTATCTCACGAGAGATGAATCTATCCGCGTTATCCATCAAAACTTCCTTGTCGACGACAGCACCTGACGATGAAATATCTCCGGTAGTGCGTACGCTCTTCATAACGACGAAACTGACGCTACACGGTATTTTGTAGTCTGGGCAGACTCTATGTTGGTACATATTTGGTCGTAAACATGGGTATTTTGTAGCACAATAAACGTTTGCTTCCGTATCAAAAAATTATATATATATATATGCAATACCGAATTTACAAACTTCATTTTTATTTCTGAAAACGAAAACAGTCACACGGAAGAACTTACTAACACTAGCATGCATATACATCCAGATGACTTGCTATCGCTCCTCATACTTTTGCGGGTAAATCACGTCTTTGTCAACAGCACCACTACTGGAATCAACGCTATGCAGAAAAGGACGAAAAATAGTCCCGAAATCACACAGGTTGTCGCATCCCAACATCTTCTCTTGTGGTTAACTTGACAACAATGCTAGGAAAATTAATCATGATCATCGTTTACCAAAACTCCGGAAACGCAACTCCACACGCTTAAAATAGCAGTACGGGTATTCTGATGTCATACGAAGGATTATTTTCCACACATACATATCTATCAAAATCCCTTCCTTACCACTACAAATAGAGACACCAACAACAAGGACTTTTCTGGACTCCGAAGTTCATTAGTTAGCTTGATCGTGAACGTGTTTCTAGGTGGGATTTCACCCGAGACAAAACGGTTTGGATCATTGTCCATCCACCTCCTGTCCAAGTTCCATTGCACCACGGCCACCTGCTCTTGCTTCACGCTTGTGACAAGTACTCCTGAGAGTTTCCTTGTCTGCGGCAATGTCGTACAATTTATCGCCTTTTGCATTACTTAGTTCCCAGGCTAGGCTGCCATTCGATAAGCATTTTCCAAGCTGCTGGCCATCCAAGCTAAAAGTTACCTAGAAAACCGGAAATTGATAAAGTTCACGGCGTGCTCTTTTCCCAGGTATCTGCAAACATAATTTGCATTTCCAGAGCACAGCGGTGCCTATCTGCAAAAGGCATTGGTCTTTCAGCGCACTTGCTTCTTATTAAAGGATGTAGAGACGATAAACGGTTTCGGACTCTTGCCACGCTCTACCACGGCATGTAGCTTCAGCTTATCTTGAACAGTCACAAAGAAAAGGGCAGTAGACCCACTAAAGATGAAAAAGCTAGGGCATGCTGAAAATTGAAAATACATAGGAAAAACTTGTAGAACTCGTTCAGGATCTCCGTAAGCTTGCAAAATGTTTGCACAGCCGTGAGTTCTATGCATCCAGTGTTACGAACCCGAAGAGAGATCTTGATTTCTCAAGGTCTCAACCAGGTTCGGACGTCATCACAGTCAATCGTTTGTCTATCAATTAGCTTTTTGTTCTAATCTAACAAACGCAGTCATCATCCGCCGCTTCTCACCCGCATCCGGCATCGAATCAGCAAGGTCGTGATGAAAAGCCCTAGAACTTACGGAAATCAGGAATCCGTCGAACTTTGAACTCTGTCTTATTCGCGAGCACAACTGCCAAAGTTTCAGTTGGGTTGATTTCTGTAAAAGTGGGCCGAAAGTAATAATATAATTCGCAGTTGATGCCAGCTAATATTAAAAGCGTTTCTGCAGCACAATATGATTTAAGATGCCTAATTACTTAGTCAAGTTTCGCCCTCGTATACAGTATTATTAGACTGCCCCTAGGTCTTCAAAAGCTTGGAAAAAAATAGACGGGACGTTACTAGATTGAGTTATTTTACGGAAAGCAACCCACCGTATTGTGACGTCTTCACCACAGCACTTCATGATTTTCAGCAGTGCTTTTTCAGTACTTTTTTCTCCTTTTAACTGTGACCTCTTATCGAACCATCAGGTACTTCCTGCAAATTGCCTTTGCTTCCATTACTCCCAATATTCTTAGATCGATGTTACACTAATAATCGTTTCCTGTTTTCAGTACCCGCTTCATGAACTAGATACCGTGTAGTCACTAATTATTTTGAACAAACCATAGGAACACAGAACTTTAATGCATTTTTTCGAGCCGTAGAGTTGGGATGTCACTTGCATAAGTCAGCCATTTATTTAACATTGAGATTTGATATGCGTCGGCCGGGGTCAACTCTACGGCCCGAAAAAAGGCGCAAATACTATTTTAATCATGTGGTCCTATTTCAATTGCAACTGGTAGTTGCCAGTGTCTATGAGGTAGCTCTTATTAATTCGTAGCCATCAGTTTTCTTTCTGCGAATATCACTAAAATATGGCAGATTTCCTGTTAAGAAAAACTTGTTAAGATCTTTTTTTGGTAAATTGTGAATAATGTGAATCCATACCATTGAATTCCTCAATTACATGAAATACTCGAAACCCAACATGCCCAAAAGCTAGTGCAAAACTCGGTCCACCTTCAGGCGTCAGGCATAAAACGCTTTGATCAGCACCAAGACATAATATCGCTCGGAGCAAAAATCTTACATGTCTGCAAACAGCGCAGCGCAGCGGTATACAAAGGGACAAGATGCATTCAATACAAGGTATGGCTTGCGATTGCGACACATGATTTCCAAGGAACGTGAACGGCTTCGGAAGGACAGGGCGAGAGGGATTGATTCAACATTTCAACTCGTGCAATCCGGAGTCAAGGCCACGGCGAGAATATACTATGACCTGAGCAAAGATGCTAGAGCTAGCAGCTCTCTCTCTCTCAGTCAGGTGTGAGATAATGGTAACAATGTGGACAGGTAGAAGTTGAATGGGAGGCGAATTTACGCAATCTCATCCTTGGAATGTTCTAAGGACACCGAGATGAGATTTGGGTTGGAATAGGTGTAATGCAGACGAGAGAGATTCTATTTTGTCTGCATCATTAACAGAAATGATGAATAGCTTCGAATTTGGTTCGGTCCGAGTGGTGGTGGGAAGCGAATTTCTTGAGCATCAAAGACATATGTGAAGATTATTGCAGGCAGTTAGCAAAAGTAAGCATGTTCAGCCTGGTAGGCTTATGGCGTACCAAAGAGGACCAGGCGGGGTAACGCAATCATCGGAGCAGAAGGAGCGAGATGAGACCTCGATCATCATCAGGCGTCTAAGGGTACGAACAGTATCTCTACGAGTACAACAAAGAGTACAAAGGTGGAGGAGAGGAGGAGGAGAGAGGGAAACCTTTTTTACCGACTGTCCCGACCACCGACCGTCATCCCGTCCGCTGTCTTCCTCAACTCTCAACTCTGGCTCTTGTTCGTGCTTCGCGTCTTTACGGCTTTTAGTCTCTGTCCTGTCGTCCTGCCTGCATGCTCGCTCTCACAACGGCGCTGAACCTCGAAAAGTACGCGGATTTACATTCCTTGTAAAACACATTTCGCCTTTAAACCTCCTGCTCTGCCTATGCATTACGTTGTGAACTAGGTCTATATCGCCTTGTAGAGAGAGTCAAAGAGTGCAGGGGATGCGGGGTAGTAGCATAGTGTGTTGTAGAACATGTTTTGAGTGTCGTGTCGATCGTACCGCTCCATGGTCCGTGGTGGGACGGACGGGAAGAAGCCATATTATGTACTGCTTCTCAAGTTTTTGAACAAACCTTGCCCTCTCAACTCTCTCGGATCCGACTGTGTCGGCTTTTTTATTATTGTGCACGACTCGTACAGTAGTCTACTCGGCAGGACGGACGTATCCTTCATTTCACCTTCAACTGTGACCATTCGCCCGTTCCTCTGATGCCTTTGTTGTACACCAGAGGCAATGTCACATACCCAGTCTCCCCACCAGTCCCGCTGCCACGGTCACCTTCAACTTTGCCCACTCGCTCATCAGCCTTGCCCAGCCGGATGTGAGTGAGTTCAAGTTGGTGTGCCTGCCCCTTGTTGGCCGGTCGTCAGTCCCACTCGTGACCTCAGCGTGCAAGAGTGAGTTGTGAGTTATATTTACTCACCTATTCGCTTCATATTTTACCTCCTTGCTGTGTAACCAAGCGGAGAAGGAAACCCAGCCTCTGATCAAGGGAACCGTTCCATCTTCACCTTTGCCCCGTTCCGTTCCGCTCCGACGAGCTCTTTGTCAGCACTCGGCTCTCCATTGTGGACGGCTGACATGGAGGAAACTTTCGACCAGTTCTGTTTCAGGACATGGTCGGTCTCGTGATCAGGACCGAAAGGCTGCGCTTCTCCGGCTATTTTGTGGTCTTCCTTTTGCGGTGGTTAGAAGTGATAATTTCAAAAATTCAAGAATTTCATGATTCGGAAAATCAATCAGTGGTGATCATTATGGTCGCGAAAAAGTGAAAATAAATAGTTTTGTGGAGAAAACTATAAATCAATTCATGGCGCATAATGGACGCAACTAGTATGTCAAATTTACTTGAATTTGAAAGAAAGCCGAATATAGGATTGAGTATGGATGCTTGTGTTGTTTGCGGGGACCGGGCTTCAGGTGAGTGATTCCATTCATTTTGTTTTCCCATATTCATTATTTGGGTAGGGTGAAAATGACTGACGTAACTGCAATGCATTGCAATGTTGTGTTTAAGTTTCATGAATTTGGCGCAGTTCATTAATAGGAATTTAATTGCTGCAAATGTATGCTTACTTTGCTATTTTTGTAACGGCAATTTAATTTGTTAGTTAGTTTTTTTTGGAAGGGGGAAATACGTACTGGAGAATATGATTCATGGCCAAGAATCAGGAAATAATGAATGCAAAATATTAAAAATATATATCAATACATGTACATAGGATAACTCTGGTACCTGGCGTATATTTAAGCGACCATTTGAATAATTCCGAAGATTTGAACTTACACTTGGGTAATTTCTTAGGTCGACACTACGGAGCAATCAGTTGCGAGGGCTGTAAGGGATTCTTCAAACGGTCCATCCGAAAGCAATTGGGGTATTCCTGTAGGGGGAACCAGAATTGTGAAGTTACAAAGCATCACCGGAACAGATGCCAATACTGCAGGCTGCAGAAGTGCTTGCAGATGGGAATGCGTTCTGACTGTGAGACTATACTATTAATTGATTCATTACAGTACATCATTGCTTAAATTAGATTAGCTAGCAGGACTTGTTATTGGAAATCCTGGCCGCGTACACGCCCATGCAGTTCTATGAGAACAGCGTGTCATGCTGAAGAACTGACCTATTGATTCTTTTGCACAGCAGTTCAGCATGAACGGAAACCTCTTACGAATCACGGGAAAAGGGATTTGTCCGAAAGTGCTACTGGCTCCTTGTCGCCATCATCTTTCTTCAATAATTCTGACGTGTCAAACTCGTTTTCTAGGCAGAATGTATCCTATGACAATAACAGCTTTCCGGGTAGGTAGAAGACTAATGAGTCTCAATGTCGTCAATGTGTATTTGGTTGAGAGACTTGCCAGAATTTTAGAATTTTGTTGCAATAAATGAGTTTTGTATTACAGAAGATGAAGAATCCGAGAGTGCAGGAGAAACGGATTTGTCTGAAAGGGCTATGATTGCGAAAGCTATCGAAGCCATCACGTCTGTGATAAACAACGATGTGAGTCTCGAGAAATTAGGATGAATTTAATCCAGTTCATGCAGATTGAAAAAGAGAAATTGACACTTTTTTTATGCTTTTATGAGTATAGGGAAAAGATGAAGCTATTTCGTCGCTGTTTAATAACGTGGACAAGGAGTCTATAGTGCCTGAAGGTTGTACTAATTTTACTCTTGTGAGCCCGGGACCATTTCCCACTGCTGGAATTCTCAACTTGCAGTATGTGTGTGAGACTGCCTCGAGGTTGTTATTTTTGTCAATACATTGGGCTAGATCTATACCGGCTTTTCAGTCATTGAGGTATGTGGAATTGATAACATTTTTGCATTGCATTATTTCAACGGACAGTATTCGAACGGATTGTAATTCTTTTGAAAATTGCAGTGCTGACATGCAAGTATCTGTGATCAAATCTTCTTGGAGCGAACTTTTTGCTGTTGGTCTGGTGCAGTGCCAGAACTTATTGTCTTTGTCCAGTGTAATGAGTGCTTTACTAATTAATCTGCAGTCGAACTGCACTTCTGCGAGGCTCAATAATATCTCCGATCACATGTGTAAACTACAGCATTTCATCAAAAGTATGCGGTACCTCAACCTTGACGACTATGAATTCGCAGGCATGAAAGCACTTATTCTCTTCAGTCCAGGTTGGTTAATAATGACTGAATAACTAATACTTTATACACTGGAGATGCACTTTGGGAAACTGTTTTAACATGTACCTATAAAACTTTTGCAGATCGATACTCACAGTTTGGTTTTGGAGTTGTGAACGCGGTGTCCGAAATTCAGCGGTTAGCTTTAGAACAATTGCAAGGTCATGTGGACTCATGCGAATCGGAAGACTCTGAAGATGGAGAACCTTCCCGACTGAACAAAATATTACGCTTGATCCCACAACTTAGGTAACATGTTTGAGTATTTTATTCCTGTGGAAAGGTTACGGAGAGAATTTATCATGTGAGTTTTCTTTTGCTTTACACTAATTCATGACGGTATTGTATTTATTTTAGGGCACTGAATTCTTCATCAATGGAAGAGATGTTTTTCACAAACTTGCTAGGGAGTACACAGATTGATACGGTGATACCATACATTTTAAAGATGAACCCGGATTTCTCTTTACTGTGTAAGTCGATATTGAAGTCATGATTAAAAGACCACATTGTAGCTAACATGTGTTCTTTAAAAGGATCATCTTTGTTTGCTTACAGCTTCGACAAATTTGGAAACATGCGTCAATGACAATGCCTACGACGACTGATTATTGCTTTCTTAGGAGAAGAAACTTGAACGTGAATTATGGTATGGCCGTTCTTCAACTTTGTTATTGAGACTGTTCTTCGTAATTATGACGCAATGCAAGTCTGATTCTTGAGTATAGCGATTCTTAGTAGTCCAGTATCTACTTCTCTGTTTACTGCTAGTAGGTGCTAGTATCTGCCCTAGATCTATCGTTACTGAAAGACAACAAAACTAATGACAAACCTGTTAATTTTAAGGGACTAAAGAAGGTTATTTTGCCTCTTTTAAGTTAGGTTAGTTAGTGGCCATCGTGCTAACTGGTTTGTATCGTATCATCTTCTTTGCTTCTATGGAAGCAACTTCATTTTCAGCAGCATAAAAGGCTTTTGTAATCAATGTGCATATGATCAAAGAACTCATGTATGATGTCAATGCTGCCACTAGACTCTATATCTGTTAACTTAATTTCATCAATCAAACTAGCCTTGTTTACTACTTCATCAATTGTTGAAGGTCATTGTACTACCAAGCTGCATTTTATGGGAGCTCCGCTTTGCCAAAGGTTCAGAATTTCTTTCGATCGACTGTATTTTGGTGTTGTTAAATTAATTCTGCCCACGTAACTGCTACACAACCGTTTTGAACAACGATGTACTTGATATTGTTTCCTTTTACTTGTTTCTAGCTATTCATGTTTTGCAACAGAAACTTCAATTATGTTACAACAATATTTAGCATTTATGATCTACCACGTCGATTCAAAGCCACAATGCACGAGTATTATGATTCTTTTTGATGACGATAGGTATGCGTATTAGCTATACCACAAATTACCTTAAGTATATGACTCTCCAAAGATATTACTGAAATTTTCACTGAAATGGTAATAAAGTCAACAGAAATCATGAACTAATTGCTAATATCTCATCCTTGATTTTTTACGACATGATAGCTTCGCCAACCCCAACAATCAAATCAAATATTGAGTAAATGAAAATTTAGCTATTTAGCTATAACCACTTTTGGACTAAGATTTGGTTACAAAACATATTCAAGTTTATTCGACATGATAATCACCGTACTGCACTAATGCACGCTAAAATTACGCGGTCCCAGCCACAAAGCTACTGCAGAACCATACGCACATACAAAATAAATGATAAGCACTCAGTTGCTTTAAAATCGACATTGTACTGAACCACTTTTTAAGTTATAAGCTTATTGAAAAGTAATCAACAAATGCACCATACGAATTTCGTCAATTTTCCATAATTTTCCACCTTGAATTATTCACATTCCCTCTACTTTTTTCTCTTATTTGTACATCAAACGCTACTGAAAGCTCTTATCTCAAGAAGCTGACGAGTAGAGTAGAAACTAGCATGTTCAAAACTATCATTCTTTGCTCACACAACATTTTAAAAGTCGAAATCCTTGCAAGAAGTCTAGATTAAATTATCACTATTGCACTCAACAAGAGTTGTAAGATTATCAGTTTCGTTAGCAATCCAAATACATCGACTACTTCAAGACAATTGACGATGCGCAACTGTAACATTCACGGGTGATCACTGTGTATGCAAATAATGCTCGTAAGCTAGTAACAAAGGAACAAATTGGATGTAAACCAAAGATTCAACTTCACTTCACTACGAACAGCTGTCCAACACAGCACCAAAGACTTCCTGGGCGGCGTATACAATGTACAAGAACCCGTCTTGGTCGGCCTCGTTTCGATAAATTTCAGAAAAAGTTGTAGAGTATGCCGGCTGATTTTTGCCATTCACAAGTAGAAAGATGGACTGCGTCGAATTCAGTTGAAGCCTTCGCCTAAATCACAACCATACTCATATTAATAGTCATAAACATGCAAAATACGTTCATTCTAATGCCTCATCCTCCAGTGGGCTAATCGACTAAAGTAATTTTGGCTCACATACTTAAGAATTTTGATCACTTCTCCGACAGTAACATGTTCAGGGATTAAGAATTTACTTCGGTCCAACGGAGGCAGCTGGTTTTCATATGCATACCGTTCTATGATGACTGGGATTTTGTTAGGGTGGTCACGTTTCACATTTTCCACTTCCCGTACCCGTTGACCTGTATCAATAAACAACCTAGAGTGAGCCAGCTTCTAAAAATGTCAATGACACTTTTTCTTGAATCGCAAAAAATATCTGACCTAAAAATCCCCCTTGAACATTTGAACATCAATATAAGAATTTAACTCTTACCGTAAGTTCTCCTTTCCTTGAAGGATTTCGGAGCTCCTTGACTTTGCATGATCGGCGACGCTTTGGTATTGAAAACCTTCACACAATAATTGAATAATTCAGCCTGAAGTAAAACAAAAATAATTAGAGACGCTAGTAGCAATATAATACCTCAAAAAATGAGGAAAAACGGATTGTTTCAATCCTATCATAAGGCTATAAATGTCACATCACAGCGCCTTGTCTTGTGAAAACAATCAATTGGCATAATGATTAAACCAATATTTGAAAAAAAACTTACCCGAGTCAAGCCACTGTGTTATGTCAACTTAAAACACGAAGAAACACTCAATTTAAAAATTTTCCACTTCCTATGATCTTCACTTCTCTTGGGATCCAAACT
>VRMD01001136.1:0-18754 GCA_009872375.1 Sminthurides bifidus
AGGGAATCGGGTGAACTTCGGCACAAAAGAGTACTTCGCAGAAAGTACTAATTCCAGCAGTTATAACTCTCCTGTTTTCCGACCTGCCTTTTCCTCCTGACTCATAAATCAAAGTCAAGATAATGTGCTCAAGTGCCATTGAATTACGTCATGCAAGTGGAGAAAGTATACACGCGCTGTGTTGTCGCCTTATGACGGAACGGAGACGGCCTGGCACGAGATTTACTTGAAAATTGGTTTTAATGATTGTGTTATGGCGAAGCCTGCATCAGCCATTGATTCAGTGCGTTACATAAAGCCCGAGTGTAGCATACAAGAGGCACAATGGGACTCTTTGTGCAACTTGGTGACTTCGCAGTTCAAGGTTAGCTGAGAGTTTACCAAAGCTTTTCCCACGAATGTGAAAAGTCTGCCAGACGAAAGGAATGCAAAAAATTAACTTAAAAGCACACTCATGTTTGCATACTTGATGAGGTGAAAATTCGACTGAGTAACTTTGCCAAATGCTTATATCCGTCTACTCCTCTTTTTAAATTTTTAAGGAAAGAATCAAGAACTAGCGGAGAAGGCAGAAATATTGGAACGTGGCATGGTGGTGGACGGACAACAAGCCTGTAAGGGGATTCAACCAACTTGGAGCAAGAGCAAATGTAGGGAGGAAAATTCCATCAAACCACAAATGGAAAACAGAAAGTTTGGGGGTTTCGGTAGCGAAAAATCCGACATTTGAAAGAATCAAGTGAGGAATGTTTTCAAGCTTGCATAAATTAGAAATGGCTGAAGGAAAAATTCTTGTCACATCAGTTTCTCTCACAACGTTTCAAACGAGACGAATGAAGGCTATAAGAGGCAATAAGAGCTTACTTGTAGGGATGGGGCTGCGGGCACTCGCTGATTTGGAAAAGCATAAAGTTTATGATGTTAAAGTAAAACCCCTGCCAAATGTTTGGGTGAGGTGAAGTGCTCTAATCCGCTTACACGGTAGAAAAATCTACAGTGCAGATGGAACAGATTTCTGTAATGAGGTCCAGCGGAGGCATATTGCGAAACCAAGGCGTGACTGGCCAGATAGGGTTTATGCCCGGAAAAGTTGGGGAAGAGAATGGAGAAAGTTGTAAAGTGAATCACTTACTTGGTATCGGTGGGAAAGTTTGAGCTGGTTATTTCCATGAGTTTGGTTTGACTCAAAGCGGTTGAAAATCTTGTGAAGTTCCACACCCCACCCACCCACATCCAGGGGTGCATTGGCCAGCTGATGGACGGAGTCGATGGGCGGCTGGAATAGCGGAATTGTGAGGAAGGAAACCATGCCTGCTTTGTATGCAAGGGTAACGAGGAGGGTAAAGAGCCAGTACCAGCCGATAAAGAGACGCATTGACCAGTACCGCGGCCATAGGTGCATTGCCACCTGGCTCATTATTTGAAAGGAAGTGAAGACAACCTTCCGGCGCGAGCGAAAATGAGGAAACTCATTTGCGTGCATTCGTAGATGACTGATTGCATACAAAATTAGCGGAGCTAGGAGAAAGCAAATTGCCACTACTACATAGCCAAAGCCGGAAATTAAATGGCAGGATCAGTGCTAAATAGCGAGGACGAGGAGACGGATTCGGCACCATGAACGACGTGCAGGCTATGTCTAACGGCGTGCTCATGTCCATGTACTGCCAGTACTCTGGCAGAATAAACAAGGACCCAATGGCTACATCCGCTTTCCCCTCTATCACAGGAACTAGCGCGGCGAAAAAATCCTTTGTATGGTTTCCCAAATACTCCGCTCCGGGCGTCAGTGTTAGATTGATCGGAAGTTTCGCACTCTGTTGTACAAAGGCGTACTCATGTCCATGTACTGCCAGTACTCTGGCAGAATAAACAAGGACCCAATGGCTACATCCGCTTTCCCCTCTATCACAGGAACTAGCGCGGCGAAAAAATCCTTTGTGTGGTTTCCCAAATACTCCGCTCCGGGCGTCAGTGTTAGATTGATCGGCAGTTTCGCACTCTGTTGAACAACTATGAGCTGACGCTTGAAATTCATTATCTTCTCCAGCGCTTTTATCAGCTCTACTTCCGTTCCAGCGTATCGCCGATCCTAAAAAATAGTACGTCTAGACAAATAATTGTCCTTTACTCTTTAACATCGTCAGCTGTAGGCAAACACAGTTAATGGCGTACAACGAGGGAATACGAACAATATCTCATACCATGGTCTTTTCGTCATCATATTTTATCACAGCAGGTGGATGCTCCACCATTAGAACTTTTAAGGGCAGTCCTTTGAGATCTTTGGTGAGGCGGGGGTTAAACCACTCCACATTCTTGCCCTTGACAGAAACCCATTTGCCCTGCTGGAGAAAGTTTATTGGCTGGAAATTGTCAGCCGTGTATGGACGCTCGGACGGTGGAGGGGGCCACTTCTTTTGAAATATCGTGAGTGAGTAACGTCTAATAAGGAATAAATGTTCGTTTACTTCAGTTATGAAAGCGACTTCGAATCCTGATGGAACATGGAGTTATGTATCGTAACTGTCAGATGCTAAGGTTAGTTGGGATGACGTGGATGTGCAATGTGTAGAGATTAAATGCTTGTACCGTGTTCGTGAATTCAAAGTTCTGTTGAAGAATACCACTTGGGGTATCTTTTTCCAAATTCGGTCTCTTTCAAACCTCAAACTTTTGCGCTGATACCATATAAGGAACCTAAACGACGAAGAGATGGTCTCAATATGTCATTTCGTGGGTCTAGCCCCCAATAAAATGATGCATCATCGAGCAAAAACATTATTTAGATTAAAAATTGCCATTATTTTCGCAACAACTTACTTTGCCCGAGTATTTATCATGCGGTAGTCGTCACCATGATGTAAAAGGTCTGTTATGGTTTCTAGGTTCCTGAGAAGAATCATGTAAGCCTTGCACTGAGTCATGTATCCGGCTTTCAAGGTTGATTCTACTGTCTCAGTTACGTTTGCTCCTGTTTAAAGTATATGAACATAAGCCCTGAAAATGTCATGTAAGACATAGTCTAGAAGAGAAACTGTGAATAAAGATACTATATGTATGATGAATTACCCTCATAATTGATTAAGAATTTAAAGGGACATTCTTGAGACCCCGGTGGACAGAAAGACAGTTGTCGAAGCCAAGATAGACTGGTAGAATCCCATATGATGGTGACGCAGCTGAAATATTCAGGTTTAGCTACAGTTAAGTCCATTACAGTTTCCAATGAATTCGGACAGTTATGCAATCAACATTAAGATCAAGCTACGACTTCTAGTTATAGGATCTAAAAAGTAGTTGTACAATTAGTGTGCTTACTCTGTTGGTATCATATTGCTGTAAGAGTCGAGAAGAAATTTTCGCGTATCGTTCTCGGCCAGTGTACGAGACACCCATCTGTTCAAAATACGTTTCTTTATAAGTGGAGAGCAAACTGATTCATCGCACTAAATGCTTGTTGAGCTAGCATAAGGAAGAACTGCCCCCGAGAGTTAGGTGCTAACTGAGGTGTTAGGTGCTACATCATGCATGTTGTGATCGCTTTTTTTTATTTTTATTACTTGAAGCAAAATCAAAGGATCTGGAAAAATGAGCATGCTAAGCTGGTTCCTATGCTTACTTTGTGCAGTTATCTTCCAAGCTCCGCATCCTAATATTGGCTCTCTGGCTCACCTAAGACAAAAAATGTGTCTTCCATTCGATTCCTCACGTTAAAATTTATAGCAAAGGTGGAAGAAAAAGGTTTCTGAACTCATGGTAAGGGATTCTTTGAAAAAGTACCAAGTCCCCGTTTAAGCCCATGTTAAACAGGTGTTCGTTCTAAGTTGTCACCAATTTCAACTTTGAAGCTCCATAGCAGGCAAACTAAGCCTCATATTAAAAAACGGAATTCACCAGTGAATTTCCCGAGTCCGATTCTACCGGAAAGGATGAAAAAACTACCAGTTTTTGACATTCGATGAAAATCGCCTAAAAAATGGGAAGGCTAACCATCATCGATTTTGAGCAGCGTGACTCCGAGGTCGAAAATTTGACCTCGAGTTTTTACATGAAACCCGGTGTGTAGGGGTAACTCGCCACGCTGAATTCAGTTCTGCAATCTGTTTTTCGAAATTCCTGAAACTTTGGACGCTAGGTCAAATTAACCGTGTTCATTTTACGTGGCACCAAGAGGTAAAAACCCTAATAACTTCGTTGATATTGGTTGTAGAAGGTCGCCAGCGGCATCAATGAACTCCCCGTGACGAGATCTACCGAAATAAGTACTCAAAAGTTGGAATTGGATCATAATTCAGAAAACGAAAATTGTGGCCAGAGTGCTTTACGCCATGATTACAAGCTACAAAAGCGAATCGTCAAAAATGTAATTCTTACCCATCCCAGTATTTGTTTTTGTTCGTTTTCTTTTTCAACGGGATTCTAGACTGTGTCATCAAGATAACAAAATAATATACTGTACAAAATCACTAACTCTACACAACAAATTCCACTCATAACTAGCAGCAAAAGTCCAGTCCTGGTATGAGGACCGTCCAGTCAAAATCTGAAATCAGACCGAGGACACCAAGTGTCTAGTTGCATGGCTCATGCTTTTGGTCTTTGCCTATTTGTAATGAGATTTGACTGTTTCCCTGGAGAATTTTCCACGGTGAGAACCATATCCATTCAAAATGCATAGAAAAGGAATTTTCCGACATGACATCTAACAGGAATGAATTTGCACGGGTTCGGACAATGGCGGTATAAAAAATCATTGTTAATTCAGCAGCTGTAACCATTTATTTGTGGGTAACTGTCTTATTCGAATTGACAATTTAAAATAGCGATCAATATTGGGTACCGAAACGCTTTTAGGTCGCGGAATGTTGCACTTTGTAGACGCTAATTTAAGAGCCAATATACAACACAAGGGTGAAAAAGTGAAAACTACTTTTGCTTGCCCTTTGCTTTCTTAGAAGAATCTTTCTTGTTTTCGTCCTTGTTACCGCTTCCTTCGTCTTGATTAGATTTTGGAGGATTGTAGGGAAAGCGTCTGCTTGTAACTCCTGCTGTAACAGCAAAGTCCTCAGGTCTTGGCAAAGTGAAAATGGCCTTGAATGCATCTCTCATTTTGTCTGCAATACAAAAAATTCAGTCCATGAAATTGATGCGTTTAGTCTGTTGACGTTCAGTTCATGACTCTGATTAACACCGTTGTATTTTCCTTACCCATGACTTAATCAGTTCGTACGGAAATGAACTGCCCGAGCGCTGCGGAGTTCGTATGAAAAACGGTTTCAGTAGTGATAACTAAAATCTGCAGGGTTGCCTCAAATCAAGGTATCCACAACCTGCTGTTTTAGCTAGTGTTACTGCTTGCTTTATCGACCTGAAGTCAGAAGCTACTGGATTCAAAAGTGAGCAATTGCTCCTAGAAGTTTGAAATGATTTAGGCAAGCAAGATTCGTCTCGTTTCTTGTATCCTGTGCGTTGTTACGTATTCAACCGATAGGTTTCACAGCGCAACCTTTCCTCTCAATTCGCTGACTCTCTGGCCACGATTATTTCTTAATTCCTCAATCTGTTCCTCCAGGACTATTTAGCCGGTCCTGGTGCAGGCGTAACACTAGTATTTCCTAAAAGACGACATAACATTGTTTGATAGTTTCTAAAACTATCGACTAGACTTGTGGACTTTGAACTTGAGTTGAAGCTGACTTGCTTGCAAGCATTACAAGTTACTGTTTTCAAGGACAGCTGGAAAAGCTTTCAACGGACTTTTGCAGTGGAGTATCTTATCTTCAATGGCTCACTCCCATGCGTAAAGACACATTCCTTTAATAAACAGTACAAGACACAAGACACTTTGAGAAGATAAGCGTCAAGTAAATGGAAAAATGTCTGGGTGACGAGTTTGACGAATGTTTGTCCGCGCAGAGGCTTGAATCAGAATCAGGCTTGCGTTTTTTCTTACGGTGTCGGTTTATGTTTTTGTGTTTATGATTTTGCAACGCTTCTTTCCTTAAGTTTTGGTAAGGTTTTCGTTACCAATTAATCATATAGGTAACGGAATGATCACAGCTGGACCGCTTTATCGTTTGGTGAGCGACTCGTTTTCAAATGTTCACTTGATAGAACAAACGGTTTAAGGAAACCCTATGAAACGTTTTCCGGACCGGCAATATTTCTTCCTGCAATGAATGAGGCTGGGCCAGAAGACTGGCGCAGATGATGCAGATGATTTAGTGTAAAGTTCTGAGTTACAATGTTGTTTCACAGATTTGTAGTTTATTAAACGAGACAGACATCGTTTTATAGATGAAGCGAGAGA
The DNA here is from genome assembly GCA_009872375.1 of Sminthurides bifidus. Classification (NCBI taxonomy): domain Eukaryota; kingdom Metazoa; phylum Arthropoda; class Collembola; order Symphypleona; family Sminthurididae; genus Sminthurides; species Sminthurides bifidus. The sequence continues at coordinate 6,314 of VRMD01001136.1, forward strand.
CTTCCTTCAAACGATATGATTACCCACCCACGCGTGGCCACGCTAAACCACACGGTTTGTGCGTCCGACCAATTTGCAACATTTCTCTCAGTTGTCGATGATGGTTCCAGGATAGTAACGCTGTCGAGAATTAAGAAATGCAAGACAAATAACCATATTTTTAATCATTGGATTGTTTTGAGTATTTTTGATGCATCTTTAAGCACGCCTTTTGGCTAACTGCAATAGTTATCGGTCTTGCACTTAAAGCTTTACAAGATGCCGCGCCTCTGTTGACGCTATTAAGGGACACACGTGGAGAGGGGCACATTTTGCGGCGTACGTACGAAATTGTACTCCAATCCAAAAAGTGACCATTATGGCAAATGAGGATCAGACAACGGAAATTGAAGTTTTAGAATCCATTTACGATGGTGACCAGTGCTTTCACATGGTCAATAATACCACATTTCAGTATAAGGATAAAGGATTTAGTACAAGTACAGTAAAACATTTTCGTCTGTTTTATCACCAGTGTGAGCATCAAATTGTGTAGCTTGTGCATTTGTGTAGTTTAGACACTTGAACTGTGCGTGGCTTACTTAAGCAATTCTTACAGTATTGGTTTTTTTTACAGTTTGGAGAAGAGGGAGATTCACAGTCATTTCTATTAGAAGTCAGTTGGCCGCCGGAGTACCCCGAAGTCGCACCAATTTTTAACCTGAATGCCTTCTATAACAACCATTTGTAAGTTGAGACAACTTTATCAAGTTCCTAACAAACAGTTCACCAGAATGCTGGTGGCTTTCTACATGTTTTGTACTTGTTTGTTAAGATCTTCCACAACGAAGGCCGCTATGATAGCGGCACTCAACGAAGAAGCTACAAAAAACATTGGCGTACCTCAAGTATATACAATTTTTGAATGGGCCAGAGACGGAGGGCTAACAGAAGTTATCAATGCTGCAGAACCACCAGTACCATTAGCTTTACGCTTGGATGATGGATGAAGGCAGTGACGACGACGAACGAAGGAGCGGCGCTAAGGTATTAACTTAAACTTGGAGTGAATGATGATACCAGTGCTTTAGAGACGATCCATCTGTTTAATCAAAAGTTCAGCAGCGAATAGCGCAATAATACTGCAGTAGTTGATGCGTCATCAAATCTCTAACTTTCAGGATAATACGGAGAATCAGAAAGCCAAGCAACCCAAGAAGGAGCAGCTTTCAAAAAGCCAAAAAAGGAAGGAATGGGGTCGCCTTGACAACAAAGGAGAAAGACCCAGAGGTTATGATATGGGTAGATGTCATCAAGCATTTATCACAAACCGGGTCTAAGCCTTGCAGTAGCGATGTCGGTCCACCACCACCTGTGCCAGTTGATAATCAAGCCATCAGTTGAGAAACGGACCCCCTAAAAACGTTGAAATCTGTGCTCCAATATAAGTAGCTTCGTTGTAATGGTTTCTTCTATCAGCTGACATGTAAAGTAAAGGATTGCAGCTTTGAACTGCTTTAGTAAGATGACTGTTTGCTAAGAAAGACTGATCAAGGGTAACAGACGACACTTTTTTGCCCAATCTCAATGTGAGTATCTGGAGATTCGGAATAAATGCATCCAGTAAATGTTTTCAGATATCTAGGAAAAGACTGTCGAACGAATTCATGAATCAGATGCAAATGATCTTCGTTTAAAGTAGCTTTTTGAACATTGCAAAATTCTTTCCGTGAGCGATTAATGCGTGCCAAATGATGCGTTACATGCATCATGGTTTTGACAAAGAAGTTGGGATCAAGTGATGAGTAGAAAAAAGTACCAAGACGACGGTTCGATTCTGATAAAAAATTTATCCATTAAACTGTATTATGAAGGGGGTCAAGAATTTTAAAACACCCCCTAACAATTAATCAGACCGAGCTACTATGAAACCATACAGTGCTACTAAACTTTTTCATGGTTATCCGCTCCAGTTAAATTCGTCAACTCTTCCCACACAAGGGATGGACTGAAGACCCTTCGCGTCAACGATCCGTCAGGAATTTGATATGTATGAACCGTCAGTGTTGCTTGCGAAGTTAATCTGACATCTGACCAAGCTTAGACCTGAGAGGAAACAGGAAACAAACAGTGTGCGTCTAGACCAGAGTCAGAGCCTTGCTACCTAAGTGGTTCCACTTTGTTGACGCCCATTACTGTGCTCCCCTTCCCCTTCTGTAAAGTCTTCCTGACAATAACATTTTAATGTTCTCATCTTCTGTGAGCAGCAATGATTCGGTAGGAATTTATGCACGGACCCTTCGGCTTTATTTCGTGCATGAATCTCTCATGAAAGAAGAAGTAAAGGAAACATTAAAAAAGCCGAATTGTGAAAAGTTTCGCATTGTTTGCATTCGATGCAATTGAAAAAATTTTTATCTTCTTGGGACAATACAATTCTACTATCCTAAAAAAGGTTTAATGCTTACAATCCATGATTCCAGTCATGTCATAGCAGTCCCTGAAGTGAACCGCCTTGATGGGCATTCGCAAATCAAATTAATTTTTTTTTAGAAACTGCAACTTTAAGTAACCAAATCTATGTGGTGTTCCCAGTGAGTGCACAAAGTATTCTACTTCTAACTGCGAGAGTGTACCAGTGCAGATTAAATTCGTGTAAAATTTTGGTTTAGGTCTGTGAATTTTTTATGAAAGATAAAGATGACTAGCTCAACAAAACCTGTGGTGGCATACTTTTATGACTCCGATGTGGGCAATTTCCATTATGGTAAAATCAAAACTTCAAAGCTAGAATGTTACTTCATTGCGTCCTGCAACTCCAATTTTCGTTAAAACTGTACTTACTTCAGCTATGCTATAATTGGTCGTTATTTCAGGTCCTGGACATCCGATGAAGCCTCATAGATTGGCTGTCACAAACAGCTTGGTAATTAATTATGGGCTGTACAAGAAGATGCAAATGTACAGACCATATCGAGCAAGCACTCACGATATGTGCAGGTTTCATGCAGAAGATTATGTCGAATTTTTGCAACGGGTGACACCTCAAAATATCCAAGGGTTTACTAAAAGCTTGAGCGTTTACAATGTCGGCGATGACTGGTAGGTTTTTATTATCTTTTTAGGTTTGAATCAACTTGAAATACAGTTATTTATAATCCTTTGATTTCTAGTCCTGTATTTGACGGCTTATATGACTTCTGCTCCATGTACACTGGGGCGTCGTTGGAAGGATCTGTAAAATTAAACAATGATTGCTGCGATATTGCCATCAATTGGTCGGGAGGCTTGCATCATGCAAAGAAAACGGAGGCTTCGGGATTTTGCTATGTTAATGATATTGTTATCGCTATCCTGGAATTGCTAAAGTAAGATTTTTGCTTTTCATTTGCTTTATTTTCATGTCTTTAGCTTCATCTCATTTAAGATGTGTGTTTTCCCAAAGGTATCACCCGCGTGTACTTTACATTGATATTGATATCCACCACGGGGACGGTGTACAAGAAGCATTTTATTTGACTGACCGGGTAATGACGGTCTCCTTTCACAAGTATGGGAATTACTTCTTTCCAGGAACAGGTACGTGTATTATATGATTGAAGGGCTAAAGTTAAATATTATTCTGAAGACTGGGCCAGTTTAGAGGATTGTTGGGTACGTAGGTGATATGTATGAAATCGGAGCGGAAAGTGGACGCTACTATTCCGTAAATGTCCCGTTAAAAGAAGGCATTGATGATCAGAGTTACGTTCAGATATTCAAGCCGGTCATCCAGGTAAGCAAGTACACTTAATTATTACAGTTTATGATTAACAGAATGCGGTTATATATAATACATGCTGTTCAAAAAATTTCACAGAGCGTTATGGAGTTTTATCGTCCCACAGCCATTGTATTACAATGTGGAGCTGACTCGCTAGCGAACGATAGGTTAGGTTGTTTCAGTTTGAGCACTAGAGGCCACGGGTAAGGACTACTTATGTTTTATAGTTTCTGGAAACGAAACTTTGGAGATGATGTAAACTCAAATTTTGCGCATGTTTGTTCATTCAGGGAATGTGTTAAATTTGTGAAAGAACTGAATGTCCCATTACTAGTTCTTGGAGGGGGTGGGTACACGGTACGCAACGTTGCTAGATGTTGGACGTATGAAACATCATTGTTAGTTGACGATGGAATCAGCAATGAACTTCCTTACACAGGTAATTTTTATCAGATTACAAAACTTAGGAGTAACTTATGTTGGTGGAAGTATCATGGTGTTATTTAATGTTTTCAGAATACTTCGAGTACTTTGCACCAGATTTTACTCTCCATCCGGATGTGGTAACGAGGCAAGAAAATGCCAACTCTAAACAATACCTAGAACTGATTGTGAAACATGTCTGTGACAATCTTAAAATGCTACAGCATGCCCCAAGGTAAACAAGAATTCTTTTTTTATTGTACCAGCAAGTTGAGGTCCTCTGAGGAGCTTTATCTACGCTGGTGCAGTAGCGGATTATCGTACATTTACTGATATTAAAGCTTGATGTGCTTGTTACCAATTTTATATGACAGTGTACAAATGCAAGACGTTCCGTCAGATGCGTTAAATTTAGAGAACATGGAAGAATCTTCAAATCCAGATGAGCGTATAAGTCAGCAAGAAGAGGATCGACGAATAGAACCTAATAACGAGTTTTATGATGGCGAAAAGGACCAAGATGCAGAAAACGTTGAAAGTGCAGAGTCTTAGGCTATGTATATAATTGTTTTTAATTTTTTTAAGCATTAGATAGAAATTACAGTACGTCGAGCCTGGTGGCACGGAGGCTATAGTACTAATCAATTTTGCTGATTTTAAATTGCAGCTGCTTTTATGCACATTAAACGTTTGTACAAAATTATATAGAAATAAACCACTTTCAGTATTTATTTCAAAATGATTGCAAATTCATTTTGACATATCCTAGTTTCCAGTTCGTTTGTTCATACGTAACCGCAACACATATAACAATTTACACAAAAAGCTAACCGGTAAAAATTGAAAGCGCAGATCATCTATCGTTTTGGTAAAAAATTAAGGGACGAATTCTGACTAGTAACAGACACAAAGTTAGATCCTTTCATTAGCATTCCCATCGAATCCTTCGTCCTCAGATGATGGTTCATCTTCAAATAATGGCCTCTGAACAGGTTCAGGCCTAATATTAAAAGCATTATAATCATGTACAGCAGTGCCTTTGCTGTCCCACACAAGTAGCATGCCTTCTTTCCCAACACTATACAACCGATTAAAAACAGGATCATATGCCAAGTCAGTAATTTGAGACACGTGGCCTTTTAAATGACGAAGCAGAACAGAACTATCTATATCCATCAAGTAAATGCCGTCCTGCCGAGGCACAGCAGCTACGTTGGGGGTTGTTTCGATAATTGCCATACCGGGAACATTTGGGTTGTACAGAATGTTTCCGGGCACTTCAGTCCTCGTGTGACAATTGCCTGAGTGGGTGGACCATTTTTTTATCACTCCATTGATTGCATGGGATATCAGGTACTGGCCATCATCACTATAGCTTAAGTAAGAAATACTCCGCGAGTGCGAAAAGTTGGCAGCAGCTTTACGTTCTGAAACAGGTAATACAGTATTGCAACATCACTTTGGTTGGCCTCTATAATACAGAAAACTTCTTGAGGAAACACTACCAAAATATACTTACTCATTTTTAGCGAGGTAGAGTGAGGTTTGGCAGCTGAGTAAACCCTTACTTTTTGGTTCCAATTTCTTCCATCAAATTCTTCGATATTGCTTTCTCCTGTGCCATACTTTACAACTACTCCAGCTGCCATGGAATATGGAGAGGCTCGACTTACAGCTATATGACTGAAGCGTTCCGCGTGAGTCGGCAAGTTCATAGTTTGCACAAACGCACCAACTTTCAAATCATACATGCGAATTTCTTTTTCACTCATACCTATAAATAAAAATGATCAGATTAGACAACTTTCTCGTACCAAAATAGCATTGAAACGCAGGATAAGCATTATTGTTGATGCAGTGCTTACACATTATGCACGCCGAATTCCAAGGATGATGCTTGTATATTCGAGCTGGCCATCCATCTCGGCTGTTGGTACCGGTATCAATAGCATCGATAGGATCATCAGTATCCCCTCCAGCATCTGAAAGCATTGCAAAAACAATGCAGCGTTAAAAAACTAGATCGGGTGCCGAGTAGTTCTATTTCTTCAAGTTTCATTTAGTTATCTTACCGTAAATTTTCAAAAATACCACAGGATAAGGTGGAAAAGAGTCCTTCATTGCTGGGAAACCAGTTTACATCCATTGGAGTAGGACAAGGTTTATCTGCAACAAATGATGTCGCAAGTTACTAACCCATCATACGTCTTTTCTTAAAAGCTAAAATCGTACTGAACTTACTTGGATAAGCTTTGAATAGAGGGACTTCTCCTTTGCAGTTTACTGATCTGCTAATTCTTGCTAAATCGTAAAGGACAACTCTCCCATCTTCTTCGCCTCCCAGTAAACTACAGAGAGCAAAGGAAACCGTCTCTACAACATGATCACACAACCTGAAGGTTAAAAAATTGAAAATAGGGCAAAACTTACTACGTTCCAGTAGAGTCGATCGACAAAGAATTTAACACTCCGTTAAGCTGGAAGTGATGAGTGAGCGACATGTTTGCAACTCTATTGAAGTTACATGCGTTCATGAACGCTCTCGGTTGCAGTGTTCCCTGACACAGTTTCTCGTAGGACTTCACTATGTTCTCCATCTAAAATATATAACAATTGTTAGCTCCCAGGTTCAACACAGCGTTATCATTTAATGGTACTAAATTCGCCGTACAACAGCTTTCTGTTTCGAATGGTATTGTGTTTCGTCATACCTTTAAGTGTAAATATATCAGTCGAGATCCAGCCTTGAGGTTTCTCTGTTCAGTACTTCCAATTACAACATTTTGACACCATAATAACTTTGACTTCCTAATTTCCGCATATATAATCATCCAGAATGCAGAATCCTCATTAGAAACGTGTTTTCAGAATCATATAAATTGTAGGGAATGCTTGGGTATACCACCCTGGTATTGCAGGGTTATTGAGGAAGAGAGTTATGAATTACGGATAATCATAAACTTAACTAATTAAATCATTTATGAATTCAAAGAGATCTTTCAAACTACGTACTTAACCTGTCTGTGAACAGATATCTTTGAGAAACTGCCGAGCTTGCATATACAAACTAGCTCATACAACTACCTAGATACGCTAAAAATTTATACAACTTCACATTTTTAACATGTTTTACTCAATAAAATAAATTATCTTTTTTAATGTAACGTATATTTATCATTGGAATGCAGGAATCAAGGACGTCTCTACTTTGCACGGGGATGAACATTGTACCTTTATGCGTATTCTGCTCTCGATCATTCACAAAAGCAGACTTTCACTGGCTTGAATTGGGGCGACATGCGACATTGTAAATGATGCACAAGTAAATGAAGAGTACTTAAAAATATGGCCAGCCTGTACACGGAAATTGTTGACAAATTATTATCACTTACAGCGATAATGGATTCTTGGGATGAAAATTCTGGCGATTGTTCTTCAAATGTCCTATGGTTCGAAGGACTGCAGTCTTGCCTTTGTGGCATACCCTTTCTCTCCATGTTTTTATCAAGTCTACATCAGAAGAGGATATCAGGATCAGGTCTATCACAGCACAGAATAATGATGAAATAAAGACGGAAAAGCTGTTTTTTGGATAAATTGGTCCCATTTATTTGGTCTACTGAGTTTGGATCTACAATGAGGCGAGATTTTCTATTACATAGCCATGCTTAACATCCCCCTTGTCATTTCACATCCTCATTTGGCCATGGCAATCTGACAACAAATATATTTGACAGATCTACTTTTCCAAAGGATATAATCATACTGCTTACCCCTCTTAGAACTTTTAACACTCCACTGCACTGGTTACTTTCGTCCTATAAAGTCTCAAGATTCGCCTCTTCAGACTTTGGTGAAAGTACGTGAATTGAAGATTTGGCAATTCATTCATGATCAGTCGTTTACACAATGTCAAAATCCTCCATAAACAATACAGTTCTACTAGACTCTAGCCTGGTTTTGAACGAATAATCCCAACCAAAGTTATCTACCTACGCAAGTGGTCATAATGACCCCGCTTTAGGCAATCTGTCTTCATTACTTTTCCGCTGGGTCGTCGATGTTCTCCATTTGCATTCCATCTTGGAGCATGTGTGCGAGCCCTTCAATATCCACCGTCTCATCTTGTTCGTGTATCTTCTTCAGTGCATTTCTCACAATACAAAGGTCGCCGCGAAGCTCAGATACTAGTGCAGCAATTTTTTGAGCGTTGCTCAGTACCTCGACGCTCTGCGTGTAGGGATTGTATCTGACTCCGAACGGACGCTGAATTTTCCCGGCGAAGTCCCTTCATATAACAGTATTAAGGCATCAGCCCTTTCTACTGTCCAAACTTGACTATGAATAGCTGGAATACCTAAGAGCAAGCCATCCTTCTTACCTCATTCTTTCCTTAGCATCTTCGAAAGAGTCTGTAAAGAAGTAGTGGTTCTGATAGGACGTAATGATGCATTCCTCTTTACAAGTAATCTCTGGGTTGAAATACTGGATTTTATCTTTTGCCTCGATGGCGTGCTTCAGTTCAGCCACGGAGGAAAGCAGACCAGCTCCGTATACTTTCAACGAATTTCCTTCTTTGCACAAACCGAATTCCACCGTGAAGAAATAGCACTAAGGAAAAAGGCCAAATTTTAGAAGCTTGTTGGGGGCGATACACACGCGAGGTTACATAAGAGCTAATTTTTCAAATTTAGTCAAGTTACCGTTGCAATTTTTTGCACTTCGTCCTCCGAAGCTCCAAGTGATGCGAGACCGATCTCTTGTGAAAACTGTGCAAATGAAGGATTAGCCAGTAGCGGCATGTGTCCCAGTAGTTCGTGACAACAATCTCTGTAAAACAGCAATTGTATGCAAGTGGAAGTGTGACGAAGAAGTAGAGAAAATAAATCCCAAAGAAGAAAATCACTTACGGCTCAGGAGTATAGAACGGATCAGAGGAATGACGAATGTATTGAGTGCAATGAAACACGCGGAATGCCAATCCAGCGAGAAAATCCCTTGGAGACAAATATCCTGCGAACTGGTCTTAATGTAAAGCCAGTCTTGCCTAAAATAAACAAGAAATAAAGTGATTGATCCCTTATTCTTGTATCGTACCTGGGAGTAGGGTTTACCAAACTTTAAATTGGATTTGCGAAGCTATCAATTACGTTTCAAGAACACGTTCAAATCTTGCAGTTGAGGGATGTTGTCCTCTCGATAGCCGCAGAATTCCACCAACAAGGGCCAGTTCTCCAAGTATTCTTTGCATGCGTAAACGGGGTACAGCCGATGAAGTTCGCGGAATACTTCACCCCTTCAATGTAATTATAGACATTTGCAGGCATAGGCATTATCAAAAAAGGGATGAACTGCGAATATAGTATAAATGATTGGACATCCAATGGCCGTATCTCTTACCAAGTTCGGATCTCTTCTTTTGTGTATTCAATCCTAGGAATTGGCTGTCCACTAACAAGGTACAAAAAAGTTGATAGTTAGATACAATATGTAGTATTTGCTGCTATAAGCACTGAAATTACGGAATAGGGGATCTTAATAAGTTATCAGTGAGTCCTTACTACTTATAAGCCATTGCGAGATCTGCGAAATACTTGCGCCTCTTCCTGTAAACAGGGTCTTTGAATCCCTGAAAGTAATTTTAATTGCTGATATAATATACATGGAAAAATATACGAACAACTTGTGCAGGTTCAGCAATGTCTATAGCATTACCGGATGATCAGCGTCAAGTTCGGAGCCATACATCAAAACGTTCTGGCTGTGGTCGATATCAGCTATCTTACGCGGAAACCAAGGCATGTCTCCAAAATCTTCCAAGACAGACATTGACAATATTTAAAACTGTAGCATGTGTAAAAACCCTCCGTAATGCTTAATCGGAAGTTCTAAGCAATAAATCGCTCCAGTTACTGACTGAAAGGCTAAATTACCAAAGCTACTGGCGGACGAAAGACATCCTGGGGCAGGATGAGGAAACTTCTGGCCGCTTTCAAACGAGTTCAAGTTGATAGCAGGATGATCAGCGTCAAGTTCGGAGCCATACATCAAAACGTTCTGGCTGTGGTCGATATCAGCTATCTTACGCGGAAACCAAGGCATGTCTCCAAAATCTTGCAATACAGAAATTAACAATATTTAAAACTGTAGCATGTGTAAAAACCCTCAGGAATGCTTAATCGGAAGTTCTAAGCAATAAATCGCTTTAGTTACGAACTGAAAGGCTAAATTACCAAAGCTACTGGCGGACGAAAGACATCCTGGGGCAGGATGAGGAAACTTCTGGCCGCTTTCAAACGAGTTCAAGTTGATAGCCGCCACTTCTTGGGCCAAAACATTCATGATGTTGTCCATGAGTCGGTTGTCACAGTCCACGTCTACCATAATCTCGTACTCTGATGGCCTTCGTTTTGACTTTCTGGACTCGATATGTATCACGTTAACCCCATTGTCCTCAAATACCTTGAGGGCTCGTGCCAAACCTCCCACTTGGTTTTTCAACGAAAAAACAACACAGTTGTGCTGTTTATCGCCGTCTGCCTCTTTGGATGCGACCTGTTTTATAAATGTATTTGGGTGCTGTACAAAACTATGATTTAGTAATTGTATGGTTCAAAGTAAACTCATAAATAACAGACTTGAGCGCATTAAAGCAGCATTAGTCGTAAAATCAGACACCTGCTGTATTTTGACTCGTTAAATCAAGTATTAGGATCAATTATGATATTTATGTTGAAGCATTTGGTTTTAACGTTTGTCATGCCCCAATCGACTACTCTATGCTTATCCTACGGAGTTTATTGAAGAAAAACGATTTTTCTCCTTCCTCAAATTACGTACCTGTTGCGACTGTGAGCGCCTTTCCACGCTTTCCTTTAAGGTCCAATCCGTGCTGTCCCCCATTTTGTACAGCCATAAAGCCAATAAGCCCTTTACCTGATCCACTCATTTTGGAAGCCTGGACCAGTTCAGGTGAATTATCCCAATAAAAGAGTTTTTCCAGGCGAAAATCACACTCGAGCAATGATCACGTTCGACACTCGATCCAAGGAGAAGCTCGCACTATGAGTCGTTATTCCAGTAACAAGTTAAACAAACACCTAATGGCAGAGAGATCGGAGCTTTTGAGGTTCCTCACGTAGACTTGGTGTCCCAGAAGCACAGTTTGGCTATGACCATTGAGAGAATTTGATCGTTGATGTCTACCTTCTTTGTGCTAATAGATTTCAGCTCTAATAGCGTTCGCATGACGTCAACGGTTTGTTGGAAGAGCTCTCGAAGCATCTCCAAAAGTTTCTGCTTAAGTTAGAACAGCCCATCCTTAGTCTCTACCAATGATCTGTTGAATGCCATGTAACAAGTAAGAAAGCAGGTGCGGGGANCTACCAATGATCTGTTGAATGCCATGTAACAAGTAAGAAAGCAGGTGCGGGGAAGCCCAGCCTCTTTGGAAAATTACATGGCTTTTCTCTTCTGCCTTCTCTTCTCAATGGAGCTCAAGGCTCGGAAGGAACGATCTGTATCAGAAACTTTTCGAACGTAGGCCATGAGACCCCATAAGAAAGATTCAGCCGGACTCGCTGAATCTTGTAAACGTAAAGCTTTCGTAACAATTCTACTTGGATAAACTTCATTCTACTGGCTACCGTCGCAAGTGAGGACGTTTTCTTCTAATTGCACCAACTGGATCTCCACATAGCTAACCGTGTGAAAATGATCTAGGAATAAGTAACACTTATTAATACCGGCGCACCCCCTCCTAGCTGGCATTCTCTTTTTGACGTAGAAGGCGATAATGGAGTTAATCAGGGCTGGTGAAAGCACAGCAACATTTCCTTCACTTCCAATTTCGTCCTGCTTATATTTTTTCTCCTCTTCCAATTAAAGACGAGAAACTTCATTACTTCTAAATGGTTTATAATAACATGCATTACATCACAATAGTTTTCTTCTCTTGGCGCGCATATCATCTACTTTTTAGTTGGAGTTGATTGTTGCGTAAGTCTTGATATTCTGCGAGTAACAGTACTATAGTGCTTATGAAATTGAGATTATCAGGTCTTACAAGTTGGTTCATGTTGCAAATGAATGGACTGACTAAGGGGAATGGAAGGATTTGACGGATCTTATGACTTTTGTGCTCTGATAACAAGTCCGTATGGTCGGATCAAAATTTATGGAAAGTTCTTCAAATCCAGCCCATGAGAGAGTTAATGTGCTGTATCTGTAATGACGGTGAATCGGATTTCTTTCTCGTAATCCCATACAGTACATCC
>VRMD01001137.1:0-18752 GCA_009872375.1 Sminthurides bifidus
ATCTCAGACTTCCAGGAGCGCGGTCATCCTTCTGGCAGCTTTTGGTGCACTGTGATCAAGAAACGGCTGGTGGTGGATGGATGGTGAGTCGGGGTTTTTTTGCTCTACCTTCCCTTTTCACAATCTAATCCTGTAAAACTAGTACCAGGTGGAAAGCTGAAGAAACTGAGCGTAGAAGTTGATGCTTTTACTCCTTAGGTGTGTATGCAGACTCTTCAAACTCTTTAACAAGTCTCATGATTCCCATTGTTTCAGGTGATCCAAAGACGTGCAGATTTTGGCGAGCCGAGAGAAAGCTTCCACAGAAATTGGGTTGAGTACAGGAGTGGATTCGGCGACCCAGTGCGGGAAGTGTGGATGGGAAACGTTAATCTTCATCTCCTCACTACCACGGAAGATCAAGTTTTGCGCATTGAATTGGAGGACTTTGACGGAGAGAAACGATATGCTGAATACTCCACATTCAGAGTAAGTGTAACTTGTCTTAGTCGGCGAATTTTGTAGCCCTGGGCACTGATTTGGTTATTTGGTAGCGGCGTATCACATCCTAGTGCCATCGGGAAATGCAATTACAGCAGTGTAATGAAGTAAGCGATCTTCATGAGAATGTCGGAGGACGTGATTGTAAATGTATTTGAAGGAATTAGTAGGAGATGCAACTCAAAAGTTGTGAATGAAAATTTAATCAATTCGTCTGTATGAGATGTGAAATCGAAGCGAATAGATTCGAATCAAGTTCGCAAATGCGAACAAGGAAGGATGACGAATGAGTGCGGAATATGTGATTGAGACGGCGGTGAAAAAGCCAAGAGATGACTGCGTCAGCATCAGCAGCGCTCCCATCCAAGAGCTAGAATAGGGCAGCGTCATGGCGTTGCGAAGGAGTGTCAATGTAACCATGGATCAGTGTGTGACTGACACGGGTGAAAGAAGTGGTTTGCAGTATGCGAGTGTAAATACGCCGAACGGAATTACATCCTATTTTGGACGGTTATTGGGTTGACAATAGATTATTTTATTGTTCTGGGCAAGTGGCTTGGAAAGATTGGGCTCGTGATTGAAACTTCTTGAAGACGGTGTTTAAACGATAAAATTTTGTACCCCGAAGGCGAAAGCAAGGCAGGTGTGAGAGAAGGAAATGAAATAGGTGAAAAGCAATGCAGATTGGTTTGATTTAGATACTCTTTGATTACAATTCGAGATTGACCACAGGCTATTTTTTGTGAACACTCAAACTTTTAATTGCCGTAGGTGAGAAATGATTCGCGTTTCTGAAGCAAGACGCTCAAGAGATTTTTTGCGGATGAATGGCACAGGAACGACAGAAATGAATTTTATCCTAATCCCTGTCTCAGTTCTATGTATGGTGAGGGTCCCAGTTGCTCAAGTCGCCCTATAAAGAACAAAGTACTGCCAAGTCTTGTAGGTCTGATGACGTTACATTCCTTCAAGCGCGTTAGGACTGAAGAAAAGCACAGAGGGGGTTAACATTGCCAGCGGCTGCTTAAATGCTTTCACTCTCATTCTCTGTTATATCATAGAGAATTCTTCGTGTCGCAAGACAGAACCAGATTGAGGATCTGTCGTACATACTCTATTAGTTGCGGATAAACTGCTTTGCTTTTATTTATGCACTCAAGCTAATCAAAAGTAAAGATGTGCTATAAAATGAAGACAGTCACAATTTAGAACGTGGAAGAATAGAAACTAAGACAAAGGCATTTGGATCGCATTAAAGATCTAAAGGCAACTGGACCACAGCTTCAAACACTTTCAACACAAAATGAACTTAAAAGTGCTCTTGAAATTCACGGAAGTTGAACTGGGTGGTTTGAGGCGTGGAAACATTAAGTTGCAACAGCATAGGATGCATAGGCTGAGATTATAAGACGGGATAGCAAGGGTACGTTTTTTATAGTCACCGCTGTAGATTGTGGTTATGTTTTTGTAATAAAGACAATTTGAAATCACTAGGTAGATAGCATTCCTTCAAAATAATGTCAATTTACCTGAAAGTCCTAAATTCTGCTTCACAATTTATGCTCCAGTCACCGGTGGAGGAAGTAAGGGATTTAGCGAAAGGTCATTTTTTACGAGCCACGCCTAAGCCTACTTTTCCGACCCTGGATTTGACACATTCTCGATGTATTTGTGTAGTTTGTGGTTTTGAAAACGTAAGACCTCACAAATTTTTGAAAAAAATATGACCGTTTCAAAAGGCACTAGATATGCAGGCATTGGAGAGGATGTGCTCCAGATTGGATATCGCATCGGAAAAAAGTATTGCGGTTTGCTGCTGAATGATGATGATGATGCCACATTTTCGGCTATTTATCTGTATGTATCACGAAAAGGTAAACGGTGTGTTTGATATGTACCTTCTGAGGACTTGGACTGCATGTTTTCGTGTGTGATTGTGACGTGTGTATGCATCGTGGACCGAGTGCTAATGAGCGGTACTGTATCGCAATTTGATTTGCGTGCAAGGTAAGAATGCTTTTCGAAATAATGCAAGTGTGGGAGAGGTTACGAAGGGTTCGACGTGTGAGTGTGTGCTAACGATTTCCTAAATTTGATTGAATTCGGTTCAGCTTTTTTACTTGGGAAATTTTTTGAAATCGTGAGAATTTTGTTGATGAAAAATTAATTAGGGCCATTATAGTCCATGCGGATGCAATGCTCTCTTGCTCCCTTAGTTTCGTTCAGTGTGGGAAGACCTGAGATGCCGGGAAGGCGACAAGCCATGTCATGCCATGGAGGTGAACTAATGGAATGATTGTGTGCGATGGTCATTTTTTCTTGATGTGTCATGATGAGATGTGGATTCGGAAAATAGGCGTGTTTTGCAGTGAAAGTGAGCATGGATGAATCAACTCTGGGAGGAGCGAAACAACGAGATAATACGGAGTGGAGAGAAAACTGAATGAAGAATTATGGATCTTTGAACCAAATGATTTCATGTCGCTTTTGTAACGCAGGTGGCTTCAGAATCTGACGGATTCCGACTTGAAGTCGGTGGTTACAGTGGCGACGCTGGCGACGCTCTCAGCGACCCTTGGTACGGAGCACACGGATCGGCCTTCTCCACCTATGACAGAGACAACGACAGGTCATCCCTTAACTGCGCCTCTATGCTGAAAGGAGGTTGGTGGTGGAAATCGTGCGGCCGTGGTCTTAATGGACTTTACTTTGACACACAACAGCCTGAATCAGCATTAGCTCGTCAAGGAATCGTCTGGTTCAGATGGAAGGTACGAGCCCTTTTTTGACTCCATCATGGCGAGGGGATTGTTCGACCGAATTGATATTGTCACATGACTGGTACACGATGATCAGTTTTCAAGACGGTTCACAACTGTGAAAGTGTTGCACAAGTAAACGCAGCACGGAGGAAGGGTTGAGCCCCGGTTATAATTTTGTCGCTAAAAGGAATTCGTGTGTGAGATGAGGACGGGGACAGTTAAAGGTGTGATCGAACTGTCATTTCCACAGGCAGGGGTTGATTAAGGATTACGTGCTGCAAATGAATGAAATTGTTTGCTTACAATAGAACTTAAATGGAATTTGATTATCTGGGCAAGACCATGAGGAAGGATAGAAATGCGAACAGGAATAGCGATAATGCGTGCCCAGTCCCAATTATGATTGACTTGTGTTGAAAACGCATGGCTGAATAGTTTGCTTAATCACGAGTTAACCACATGAGTGCATGCTTGAAAAGCATGTGAAGTGCCCCTTGGCGTGAGACTTGAGTGGACAGTTGCGTTACCTCGTTAGTTTTCGGCTTTTTCTTATGAAAGTGTTAAGACAATCTGCTATGGCGCGACTGGGAATCGCTGCCTGAGTTCCGCAATTTATCCTTACTTTTATTGCTGATTCTTTGGCTAATTCTTGCAGAGAAAGCAATTGAGGTAGTGGCGCAACAGTGTCCGCCTCAAAAGAGGTGCAAATTGCGTGAGGGGCATCGCACTCTTATGGAAAATCCTCAGTCTTAAGAGTCATAATCCCTTTTTTGTTTTGTATTTAATCGGCTTGATGAATTCGTCGCATGCAGTCGCTGATCAATCATAATCAAATTCTTCCCAAAAGTTTATCTCTTGCCTTTCAAGCTTCCAGCTCTTTCAAAACTTGAATTTGAGCTTCACAACGATAATTAGACTGCAAAAGTCTAACCAAAATCAAAAGCAAATGATACTGGAAATAATAAGCGTGTACATGGTGAGAAGATCGGGCAACAAATAAATGTTTCATGATCTGAAAAACTGGTTGGTTTTTAGTCATGCCATCGATGCAAGTTGGTGAATCGAAACGAACCTACAATTGGGATCGTACAGAGCATAATAAACCTTTTTTGACTATTTTCAGGGATGGGATTACACCTTGAAACGCGCCACGATGATGATCAGACCGAAAACGTTCAGGCCCCTCAACTCAACGATAGCCAGTGGAGGAGCAAGGTAGACGTTGACAAAATGGAACTCAGATTTTTATAGTTGACCAAAAGTATAGTGAAGATTACCAATTGTAATTATACATACGAGTAATTACGTGTTTGTAAGACATTTGTTCGTTTTACTTCCTTTGATAGTGTAAAAATGCTGTGTAGAGAAGGAAATGCTGAAGACAATAAGTACTGTTTTTTCATGAGTTAGTTCATGATTGAGTTACGTTACAATCAATTATGAATCAAATGACTATGTACATGTACGGTAGGCCGGAGTTGCAGATGATTTAAGTTTTTCAGTAGAGTGGACATAACGAAGAAGCACTTTTGTAACTATTGAACCCTTGCAAACATTACGAATATTACGTTTGTGGTTTTGCACAGTGTTTGTAAAGTTTTGGTCCTAGAATTCTGGCGTTTCTATGTTGCAAGAATGCAAGTTTGATAGAGCAAAAGAAGGGGAGAATGGAACTAAGTAGACTGTATGAAAATTTGTGATTGGGTGATCGGCGACTTTTTGATGCAATCAAGTTCATGTTTATGTAGTGATGACGATGTTTCGTTTTGTATGAGTCTGTGTCTGGTCCATTTTTTGCCTCCTTCAGTATCCCACCCGAGAAAGGCAAAACTTTGACGTTTGAACGGCTGCAATGATTACTTTGAATGATGAACGCAATTGTTGTGTGAGTGTGCGTGTGTGTGAAACGTTTGAATGGCTACGTTTGCATAATGGCCGATGCGTCTTGCTTCGGCTCTTTTGTTCGTCCAACGAGAAGATGCGGTCGCATCAAAAACTTAAATAACTGTTCAAAAATCAAACTGCAGGTTACTTCCATTGTATTATTTGTAGATTTAGAATTTATGTATCAGTTATTAAAAATTAACATTTAAATCTGGTTGTGCTGGAACTACAACTCATGATGTGAGGGACTGTTAACCGATGTATTAGAAGAACGTGTACCTTGTAAATGATTTTCTCTTGTAACCAGTTACTTGATATATTTTACTATTTCAAAACTTTCATGTTTTTTGCACTTCATCAATTGTCCGTTGAACTTTCCCTAAAGGTATTTTCACTCCAGATGCACAGTATGTGTGCAGCACTTAAAAACTGCACTTTACAGCATTTCATTGCATTGCTGTACAAGCTTCTGCTACAACGGCCTAGGGCCGTTGGACTGCAGCAGCAGTGATTTTAGAACTCCTTGCATGTTTCAGTTTCCGGAAATCTTGAGATCATTTCCTACCTGCACTGTATCAAATAGTAGCGTCTTACACCCTTAAGCTTATGATAAATTGAACTCCAGCGCACATTTGAAGTTATAATGTTTGCAATTCATCATGGTTGAGGTTAGTAAGCAACATTATGATTGTGTAATGAATTCCGAAAATACCAGTGTGCAAATATGTGTGCTGATATGTAAAACCTTAATAAAAAGTCAAAAGAGGCAAAAGTTACAACAGAACTTCGGCCCTTCATTTCACGATCAGTTCAAGTTTCCCGAAGGATTCATTGATATCTAGGCTTCAACTTTTGCATTAAATGTCTTAACAGAATTTCCCTTTCCAAACTTAAGAAAACAGCTGCTTCTTACATTTAGAGTAGCTTCACTAAAACAGCTGTACACAATAGCAGGTCGAAACCATTTATTCTAAATCAGACAAATAATAATAAGAAAAATACAACGTGAAGGGATCAATGCAGACAAACAGAACCTCGGAAAAGAATTTGCAGCTAAAACTAATTATTTGGATTCACCGTTGTTGAGCACATCAACAATTTCTCGTTCAATTGTACTTGGACTCGAGTCAGCTGACCTAAGTACATGGACATCAGAAGATCCTGAAACAAAAATGGACAATTGAATTCATGGTTGAGTTGACTGCTTAGAAGAAAACTGACCGAACTTCACGTTTGTGCGAGACAGCGTCAATTCTAATCTCAGTAAAAGTACGGCACATTACTCACCTTAATATTCGAGTTAAGCATTGAATCCAACTCATCGCGTGACATTTTCGGAACGGCTTGAACCAATTTCAGCAAGTTTCTGCCGATGGAATTGTCTGGAGGAACTCGGTCAGCTAAAACGTCTTCTACATACTGTAATACTATAGTTAAGAGTTCACTCATTTCTGCGGTCGATTCTGCAACTTGTGGCAGCTCAGCCAGGAGTTCAACTTTTCCTTTCATCCTAGTCTTCAAAAGAGTTTTAACTGCAACGACAAAATAAAGTATGATTCTGAGTAAGTGAACTTATAATAATATACTTAAAGCTTTCACAACTACCCAGTTACACTTACGGGCGACAGCTTCCGGGGGATACTGCACAATTTCTACGGGAACTGGGCTAAACATGGCGCCTTGCGAACCGTCCGGAACACCAATGTCAACTCTGTCAATGTCAATACGATTAATATCAAATAATGATACAAATACGAAAATTAAATCGAATTGGCACGAAACTTAGCATTCAGGCTAAGCTTTAACAAGCACTTACTGCACAAAGCCTTTGATGCCCATTTTTCCTTGTCTCATAGTGGTGTCCACGAGTAAATGAACGGGGTTCGCGCACTGACGTGCATAGTAGTCGTTAATTGGAACTGCGATGGCATTAACTTCAAATCCTGTGGTCCACCACCCGACAATCACCTCCTGCGGATGTACTTGTTTGTTCAACTTGTACATCGTGTCCGCTAAATGCATTTCGATTGATACCTACGGTTTACAGTCAAATCGAATACATAAATTATCATGGGATATTTTGCTACCATTATCCATTTCGTCTTCCTTTTTCCCGTTCATCAATGCACCATATTACAAGGATGAGAATTAGAAAAGTATTTAATCATATCTTGGCAGTATTTCCGCACAGAGTATTCTAGGTAGGTGATATATTCCATACTTATATTTCATCATTTATGTTCGCTTATGTTTCATTTTTATATTTCTTCATTTATTTTCCCTCGTAATAATTCATACTACTACTTCTTCATTTATATTCCCTCATAATATTTCATATTTACATTTCATACTCATTTAGGTATTCCTCGGGACCTGTAGACTGTATTCGAAAAATATTTTTAACCGATCTTTTGTGTAAACGGTAGGGTATAAGCTCCTCGGGACCAGTGCAAAACGAGGAAAGATGTTGTCTATTAAGAAGACATGCTGAAAGGAAGCTTTTTCATCAACACACTGAAGTGTGTAACTTTAATACGCTTATTCGACAAAAGCTTCATTGGTGTTTTAGATTCCTCAGAAGATCGGAAATAGTTCATAGTACTGATGTACGTATTATTTTTGTGTTGTCCTTGGTCAGGAAAGCAATAATGGCATTCATATATTCATTTCCTCGGCTAAATACCCATCCCGGCATGCTAGATATAATGAAATAAGCGAAAACAAGTCTCAACTTACAGTTCCATCAACGTCGCTGATACTGTGCGGAACAATGAAACAGTTGGAAATCTCAACACAGTTTTTGTCGATAGTTCCTAAAATAGCAAGCATTCACAACGTAAGCGTTAGTACAATTAAAATGAATTAAAACAACTCATAAAAAAGAGCGAGAGTGCTTACCGAGAAGTGTTCCTAAGATTGATTGCCGGTCTAAATTCCTCCTTTCGTAAGAATTCACGATTTGAAACAGCACCGTCGGGTGCACCTTCATCGTCAAGTTCAATGCCATTTTGCCTTAATTTTTTGAAAATTTACCTACAAATTTAAAATTCACAGAATCAAATTGTAATTCAGAATTGGAAACCGGCGACTCGGCAAAATGTGAGTTTTTCCAGCTGTCTACACAAAGCCGTTTACTGATGTAAAGCTCACAAGAAACAAAAAATGCTTCCGAATCCAAAATAATCGTGGTAGCCAAAAATTGCTTACTTTCTTGAAAATATCAGATTAAATGGGGTGAAATTGAAACAGTTAATGCCAGTTTAAAACCCAGTTATAAACAAATACTTTATCAAATGGCCGTATGCATGCAGTGGACTTGCCGCATGTGATGCAAACTCTCCGCTCAATGTCAGTTTTCTTAACCAGCAGATGTCGTGTTCAGCGGCTTTCAAATTTTACGCTTCTATTCCATGTGCATACTTTACGCATTGATTGAATCTAATGAGTGTTATTTGACGGTATTGATAGTAATATGCATTCGGAGAACCTTAATCATAAATTAGTTTCAACTCTACTATGTACGCCGCTGCCGCTTCATTAAAATCATTCGGGATTTTCTTGCTCACACGGAAAATTTCAAAGTAAAGTCCTACTCGTCGTCAATATATATTGATTTTAGCTTTATTATGAAGGATATTTTCAGCAGTTTTAATCAGAGCCGCGTGAGCTTATGAATAAATGTACGTTATTTATTTAATCACATTTAGGTACTTTGTGCAAACGTTGTATCTGGAAATGACATACTGTCTGCGCTGAAGGTAGTTAATATTTGAGTTATATATCTTAAGACCATGCTTTACCTTGATCAATTAAGATGCAGAACTATTCATTTTTTTAATTCCTACAAGGAAGAGGTGAGTGCCGTTGAGTTCTGTCGTCGTTAAACTCTGACCTACACTTATCCATGATTCATGATTATCTGAAAAAGTAAGTATTAAATACATCACATTGCAATGATATAA
The DNA here is from genome assembly GCA_009872375.1 of Sminthurides bifidus. Taxonomy (NCBI): domain Eukaryota; kingdom Metazoa; phylum Arthropoda; class Collembola; order Symphypleona; family Sminthurididae; genus Sminthurides; species Sminthurides bifidus. Next base: position 9,089 of record VRMD01001137.1, read on the forward strand.
GTTTTGAATTAGCTTCCACTTAACTTTTGTAATTATACTCTTAAGACTTTAACGATGGAAGATGAGCCAACATTGAGTTTAGTGATTCCATTTCGGTGCGAAGAAGAAGCCAGAATAGCTTACAACACGTTAGTGGTGGACAAGGAGCCTAAAAGAAATCGGTGCAAGAAAGAATTAAGTGTTGAGAGCAATAAGCTTATTTTGTAAGTCGAGTTATGATACTGTTCGAAACAGCTCCATGAATCTTACGATCGATCGACTATTCAGAACTTGATATCGATATTGGGTCTTGCAGAAAGCTGATTGCGCCCGAACCACGACAGTTAAGGCTGTCTTCCAACTCTTTCTTTGACCATCTCAACTTGATACGGAAGACAATAGATGAGTTTTCGCTAGAGCCAACAGTCAAAGCAGTGAAGCGTCAAAAGCTGTCTAGCGAAAATTCTAGTGATTCTGACGACTGAGAGACGGGAAGCAGCCAACATGGAACCGGAACACACTCCTAATCCTCAGCGTTCAAGAGGAATTTATGGTTTTGTTATGTACTTATTTTTCGTATCTTTTATAATCGTATACTTTACCTGGCTCATAATACCTGCGGACATGGCCAAATCCTGGACGTATGAGCCTCCACAAAAGTACTGGGCCATAGCAGTGCCTATATTTTTATGCACCGTGCTCTTCCTATTCGCTTTCTGCATTTATCCTGCCATGTGTAGTAGTCACGATGGTAAACTGAATGAGTTGAGCGCGATTCGGGATAAATACACTGTTAGAAATATGAGAAAGAATTCGGGACTAGAAATAGCAGCTTACGATTTTCCCGCAGAGAATTTGTACCTTTCAAAAAAACCAGGTCAGTCGTTAAAAAACTCTTGCAAATCTAGTAGACCAAGTCCGAAATGGAAGCTGTATGATGAAACTATTCCAGCTGGAATGGTGAATAAGGCGATTCCTCCTGCTTCGGATCTGGATCCTATGGAGGTGTCCAAGCTTTTGTACTTGAGGAAAAAATTAAGATAAAATAAAGTGAACACGTCCATTCAAACTTCGCCGACCATCAGGCTAATACACGAAATTTCTTGGGATTTATAAACAACTACCTTCGCACGAAGTAATTGAATATTTATTACAATTGCCAATACGCATTACTGACATAGCGACATTCTATTTCCACTAACAATCTGCTCACAGGCCGTTCTAAAACTTGTGATTATATACAATACGATTAGCGCTTGAAATGGAAAGCAGCCACGACCCTCATTACTCTTTAGGGGCTGCTACCCAATTAAATGGTCTGTCTCGATTCTCGTGATCATACGTGTCCCATCGCTGTTGAGAAAAACCGAATCGAACGGCAGGGCCCATGGTTCGGACATCAGGAAATACACGCCATCCATTCATTGAAAATTCTTTGTATATTGAACCGACGAATGCAATCATGGTGCCTGCACCCAAAGCGGTCAACCATTTTGCACTTGGCGATGACGCTGAAAATAGTAACTTTGAAGATAAGTTCCAATCCTCACCAGTGTCAACAGTATGCGAAAACAAACACAAAAATTTAACGTTTCGTACCACGGGTAGCCAAGAACGCTCCAGTCATATAACCGCCGATGACGTGATTCATTAAGCCATCCTTTTTCCGAATCGATGCAGCGGCAGAAACAGTTGCCACATACACGATTCCACCACCAACCCACGGAATACCGCGATGCAAGACTTGTTGAGCCACGTATACTCCAGCCTAAGAAATCATTGCAAGACACATGGCTTACTAGCTTGAACATTTAAACTGATAGTAGCAGCCGAACGGAGGTTAAAACAAATCCTTACTGTTTTATCTAGCAAGACAGTGTCGCATGTTACTAACATAGAAGCAACCATTCCCGTCCATTTCGAGATAGTGAACATTCGCTTCAGAACGTTCTCGTCATCTTTGCCTAACCAGACTGTGTAAAAATCAATATCTGGATTTTCCGGTTTAACGGCTACTTTATTTCCGACCACTGGTGGGTCTCCGAATTCATGCTGAAAAGGTTTGAAATTCTTGTCCAAAGTGTTTCCCATGATTCCGACACAGGACGATTAACGCTGATCAAGTTCCACGATTTCGCAAACAGCGCCTACAACAGAAATATTCCAGCTCATAGATGCGTTCACGAAATCATCAAATAATTTCCTTAGCAAAGGGGGGCTTAAGCATAAAGTAACTATTACAAAGCAGCAAAGCCAAATACACTGGGTCAAATTCACTCAGAATATCAACTCACACATTAAATGAGTTTTCAAAAACACATGTGATTAAGTAAACATTAACATAAAACTTACAAATTCATTTGGATGTGAATTATTATTTTGTAATAATTAATATTTTTGGAGAATAAGACAGATCGAATTTCCCGCGGATAGCATGAAGAGAATTCTCATGCAAAGTATCACAAACGCCAGGCAATAGATAGCGCTGAAAGGTTATTCTAACGACCGGACAACTCCGACAAATCGCAATTTAAACGTTAGAAAATATTTGCAATTTGTGGCAATTTTATTGCTAAAACCTGAAAAAACTGTAAAACACACCTGCGCTCTCTGAAATTTTCCAAGATGCATTACTGCAGGTAGATTTAGATACTTCATTGCAAGTTGAGCATGAATACACCACGGCACTGCACTGCAACAGCCAGCAGATATTAGTGGTATATGCTATGCAGGTAATGGAATTTACAGGGTTAATTTGTGTGGTGGTTATGAAATGGATCATTGGAAGATCTTTCGCTGCCGATGGTAATTAGTGCGATGCAAGCCGTGAAATCCCCGTGCTTCAGCTTTGAACATCCGTCTTTTGAAATAGATTTCTTCTTTCCCAACTGGTTCTTTGTGTCGTCTAACCAACATCGCTTCAAATGGATGATCGTAACCGTCTTTCCCTGCACACCGTTAATTACTACATGTTATCAATAGCGTCTTCACCTGCCTACATGTGTCAAACTGTGCTTCTCTCTGAAACTTGCAACGTTTTATTGCTCCAAAGTTCTCCTGTGCAGACTGAAATGCAAGCACGGATTAATGAAGTTTCCTACCTATTCGTCTACTGAGCCGACCAGACTTTCCTATTTCATCTTCGGAGACCCCTGTACGCCGAAAAATTTAAGGTTTATAAAAGTAACCAACCAGAAACTTGCGTTATTTCGTATGCTTGTTTTGCTGCCTAGATCTTACCCAGATTTGAACCAGGGGGCCCACTGCTTGTCAGGTCATGGTACGATGCTGCAGTAATTATAATAAAAACTTTACTGTTGATGCCAATAATAGAAATAAAAAAATGAACATATAGAGGACGACATCTCACCTTGACGATCACATGCCAACATGAGCAGAAGAACTAGAATTCTTATGGTCATACTAAATCTAACCTAAGAGTCAAGGGCGTTAACTTTTCACCTGAAAAAAGATCGGAAGATGCAATTCCATTCAGATCCTGCTCCCAGTGCAACCTAAAGAACAGCGGAGGCGGAAGTCTATACTGCCCAAATTATTTTGATGCAAAAGCAGTTGCCAAGGATATCAACAACAACTATCATCAATTTGTTCTGTCTGTATAGTCATGACTAGTACAACGCGGCCCGTGCTCATCACGGTCCAAGCTAAATTGCTTCAGTTTATGTAGTAGATAAAGTGACGCAGATGCAGGGAAACAACGCAAAAAACAAAAGAATACCTATCTGGTCTGAATTCCTATAACTACTAACAGCCCAGCTTTAAGCGGGTTCTCAGCTGTGCTCATTGCATAGTTAATGTTTAAGCCGGGCCAGCTGTTCTATCAACCCGAGATATCAGCGCCAGTAGTTCTCTACCTGAAATTAACCCCCGCATTATTCTACCCACGTTATCAACAGTGGCAGTTCCTTACCCAGGAAATCAACGCTGGCAGTTTATGCGCTGCCAGTGCTATCAGCGCTGCCCGTGCTATTAGCGCTGGCAGTTTATGCGCTGCCCGTGCTATCAGCGCTGGCTGTTCCCCACCCTTGCTACATGCACTGGCAGTTTTTTAACTACGCTGGTAGGCCTTCACCCTGTTGCCAGCGTTGGACATTTCTCTATTTGCCATATCAGTACAGGCAGTTCTAATACCCGCGATGTCAGCACCTGCATTTCCCTAATAGCAGTGTCAGCGCCGGCAGTCCCTACTCATGCGATCGACACCGTCATTTTTTAACCTACGCTGCCCGTGCTATCATCGCAGACACAGTTTTTTACCTACGCTGGTAGTACCCCGCCCGTGCTATCAGCGTTTATAAGTATAGGTGATTCCTAAAACTTTTGCCGTAACATGATAAATGCCTTGATAGAACACCCTTCAAATAATACTAAAGAAATATTAATACGGCTTTAAAATCCTAAGAAATATTATTTTGCACCCTCTTGAACAAAATTTTAAAAAAGCCCCTTCATGAATTTTAGTTGCTAAGGGAGGCAAGCGGCGCGAACGCTATGTTAACTAATGCAAACTTTAAATCTAATTAGAGTGATAACAATGACTTGATGCACCCTCCTTGCGGTACCCTCTACGGAATTCAGCAAACCGCGCATTATTTCATGCAATCGTTTGAGAGAAAAAGGTACCCAACGAAATGCCAAAATTTGAATTAGCGTTTTATAAGGAAGGGTGATGATGATGATGATGATGATGATGATGATAATGATGATGAGGATGATGATGATGTCATGTGTCATTTGAAAATATTACAAGCCAAATTGGGTTCATGTTAACACACTAAACGATTTTACTCCTTCCTACTGTCTAGTCACATAATCGTAACGAGGCGGACCGGCTAGCTCATTCCTTTAGGCTAAGTTAGAAGCAATGGATGATCAATGACCCTACTCGAGGAAACAATAACAACACTTCAGCCAGTGTATGGCGGGTCGGTAAAACGGTTTCTGGCAATCACACTTATACCGCTTTAGGGCAAATTTTTTACCACGATCCACAAGCCACAGTAATGAGCCACTCAAAGGTGATGATAGCAACCCCCGCGCGCAGTATCGTTATCTGTAGGTTGGTCGTCTTACTGTATAGTTTGTTTGCAACAGGTAATCTAAACTTCTAAAAGTGAAAAATTGTCGCTCATTGGGTGTTAAAAACACAAGCTCAGGTCTTGGGATTTCCTCGACCTCGACTTCTTTTCTTGGCTTTCGTTTCAGGATCACAAGGGCTCGAGTCCACGTCCACGGTTTTCTCGCGTGTGACTGGTCAATCAACAGAATCTACTTCCGATACGAGTGAAGTGACACGTAAACCGGATTCTAATAATGGATTGCCTTTCTGGCCTTACGATGACTGGAACCCTTTCGATGAGTTGGATAATTTGCCCCCCGTTGAGGAAAAGCAACGAATTAAGGGCTGGGGTTTGGAGCAGCAGCACCTTGTTGGTAAACGTTGACCTTCTTGACTTTTGACTCGGAAGAAGTTTACAGCATTATTGGCATCGAATTTTAAAAAATTTCGCATTTGGCCATTCCTCTAGGGGCCGCTATATATTTAGACAACCGCTTGGTGCGAAAATCTATAGACATTCGAAGAAAGAACGAGGAAATTGTTGAAAAGTTAATTGTTTCAACCGAGGGCATTGATGAAGCAAGAAAGTTTAATACCTATGGAGAGTTCTTGAACAAAACTGGAGTCTACCAAGGCAGTCCTGTGGATGCGTTTGTCTTCATTATCATACCTCTTATGCTTGGAACAGTTTTCTCAATCGTGCTGCAAGCTTACAGACCCACGTGGAAGAACAAGAATTTATCCGAAACGGTTCTCCCGATCATACCTTTAATCTACTTCCAGCAGTCCAAAGAAGAGGCTTCAGTTCCCCGAGATAACAAAAAAACCATACGTGAAATGTCGAAATATTTCACGATTTGCTCCGACGATGACATAATTGATATAAGGCAGATGCAAGCTGTAGCTGATGTTAGACAAGTTTTAATACAAAGTCCATGGGATCTCATCAAGTTTATGGTTAGACTACATGCGTTGTACAAAAAAGAGTAGAACAAATCCTACGGTACTTTAACTGCATTTTCGGCTCACTGCTTTTCATAGTTGAGGTAACTAACTAAAATACGACTAAATCCAAATTAAATACCATGAGATACCGGAATTGAAGTGCCACTGGATAGGAATCCATACTGTCGAACTTATTCATATCAAATGTAAGCTGTCCCAACCCCAATGGAATAAGTTGAAGATTCTGTCCACCGTACTTGTTACGAGATGCAGACCTACAAGATAAAAAACCGTATTCGTAAGTATCTTACTTAAACGTGCTGTTGGTAACAATAATCATTTTTATAAAGACACAGAATGTCCACTCAGCGTCAGCGTCTCCTGAGTCCAGTTTTACCTTCCACAATCCTCAGGTTGGCAAACAATGTCTTGAATTTCTGCTGTAGTTGCTGAAAGACATTGCTGTTCAGCGGCACAACTGCAACTCCTGATTCATCAGGTGATGTTCCTAAACCATTGCTAGACACAAAGGTCCCGTTATGCCATGCATACGGACCATGCATCAGCATTACTTCTTTGCCTTTTAAAATGTACTCTAGCTGAGGAAGCTTGTATGAGGCATCCTTTTCAATGGAATTTGAAGTGAACTCAGCATTTCTTTTGCTAGCGTCGTCTTCAAAGGAATTTTGTTCAGTGGAATCTCCACTCTTTGAATCCGCATTGGACAACCAATCTTCATCGCTGTTAAATACGTCAGTTTCGGTGTCAAATCCAAGGGCGTGCCTTTGCAAATCTTTCTTGACAGAAAATTTGGGATTTGATAGTGACACTATAGATTTTTTTGATGAATCTAAATCCAACTGTAAGCCAGCTTTCAGTGTGAGTGCTGGCTGTTGAGACATGTCCACAGAATCTTTAAGCCAAGGCCCGGTATCTTCTACGGATGACACGGGGATTGAGTTAAGAGGGGCGAAACTTTCTTCAAGAAGACGGATTAGGTCATATTCAGTGGTGGATGGCTCATCCTCCTTGAAGCTAAGTTTTTGGGGCTCTTGAACAAGTCCGTTCAGAGGGACAGAACGAGAAGCTATTGAGCGTCGCGACCGAGATGAGATAGATTTGAACCAATCGGTCATAGGTCGTAGCATGTTGTCTATTTCAGGTAATGGGTTCAGCTTACTACCTAGATCCTTGGCCTTGAGCAAGGAATTGTGGAATCCTAAAGCCATATCATTTGCCATACTTGTCAAGTGGTGGTTCCACGACCTTTCCACTTGTATCACTGGGGCCTTAGCCGGCGTCGATGTCCATGAATCCGGAAGATGGATAAATGGAGCTGTAACATAGCAAAGATTTTTAGAATCATTTTAAATTGTGTCGTAACAGTAAGGAGAATGAGGCTATAGACTTTTGCAAACGTTCATAGTTTCAAGCTGGCGCAACCACAGTTGCAGCAATGGTAAAAAAACTAAATGTTCTTCATCGTTTTACCTGGTACACAGGACGGTAGAATGACCAAGATGTAAAAAAGGAAAATCGCTGTTTTCACCATGATTTTTCCCTTCAGTTTGTGTCTTTGCATAATGCTCGTTGGCCACTAAAGCGCTCTGGAATGGGCTTGCAACTTGGACTTTTAGTTATTCAAAACCGCGTCATTCTAGGTATCTAGAGGTAGATGATGCCACTTTCGACATGAAAGCTTTTAGGTACTTGCTTTCCAAATCAATGAATTCTTCGAAATTTATGTGAGTCGTATTTAAAAGTTGCAACCTGCGAGCACTTCAACAAAATGCTATTTACACATACCGAATGCTTCTATCTTGTTGTCTTTTTTTAAGTACCACGCATGCCCTTGTTTATTTGAAAAATTTATATTCTGAGAAGCCCATCAGCCCTTTGCCAAAACCAGTGCTTGTAATGTGTACCATAATTGAATTAGGTACGATATGAAAAGGATTTGCATGCATCATCACATCAAACAACTACTGAATGTAGAACTGGTGACGAGAAGAAGCCAACTGCCTCCGTGCTAGCAAAACAAAGTGTCAGATTCAATCACGCTCTTGTAACAAGGTAACTGATGCACAAGGAATGGTTTAATATTACAGATTTTTTCAATGCAGGAATAAATTAAATCACTAGGATTGTACACATAATTAAGGCTCCCAAACTAGAAGTAGTGGAGTGCCTCTATGAGAGCGTTAGCCAGATCTTACACAACGAATATAAGGGTTGCCAGTGAATCCATCCAGGCAGCCACAAAGAGGCGTGTGGTCAATAACATGACATTTAGTATTCGGACCGCAGAAGTTCTTTCTTGTCCTTTTAGACTCGAAAAGTGATGGAGAAAATTCACCCCGGCGTGGAGCATCATAAAAATTACTTTGCTTGCTCCTCCTGTAATTCATGCTCGATCGAAGCTCGTTCCTATCTTCGGAGGGTTGAGTGCCGATGGAGCAAGGGTCAATGCATTGCGAGTCTTCGCAAATTTCCTTATCAGAACAGTCAATGTGTTTGTGGCAACGGTTCTTCATCCGGAATTGATCTTCAGCTAGCTCGCAGCGCACAGAGGCATCACCAGTGTATCCCTCCGGGCAGCCACAAATAGGTCTACCCCGAATCTGTCTGCAGATGGCATTTTCCCCACAATATTTTCTGCAAAGGTCTGGATCAGCCGCTCCGGGTGTGATAGACTCGCTTTGCTGATTGTAGGGTCGGGAGTTTGGATTAGAAGATCCTGAACTAGAGCTCCTGTAATCAGATGGATCCTGCGTCTTGATGATAAACTCATGTAATATTTCTCCGGGGTTTCTAGCGTTAGATGGAACAGCGTTCATCGGTCGTGACCCACTGTAAGCGTTAGGAATCTCGTCCCTATATTTATTTCTGTTTCTGTTGTTATCCTGGTGCTGGTGGTAGCTGGTTGCTGAAGAGGAAGTCCGGTAGCGGTCTTCCTGCTCTCTATCTCGATCCGTGCCATGGTAGCTGCCTGAAGAAGACGAATGCGAATTGGGCCGGGGTCGGTAATCGTTATCCCGAGACTGGTAAAGGTATGAGTCGCTGGACGCTCCACTCTTATGCATGGAATCTCGAGATGGGTCCATTTGCTCATGTTGGTCTAAAAATATTAGTCATTCTGATGATGCAAGTCGTAGTTTTTTCCTCACTAAAGTCACGAATTTCAAATACCACTACCTTTCCATACTCACCTGCCGTATCTGCACACACCAAGATGCCATTCATATTTTTACACGTCTGATAGACACCCATGGGATCCTTGACTAAATCCTTGGATGTACTCGCGTACCGTTCATCATACACCCGGTCGTAGTTGACATCAGGGACACTAACCACTCTCCTGGTGTAGTCCTGAGTTCCAGACTCTTGGTGGTAGGAGTCTCGGTCGCGATTTCTATGTGGTGATCGATCCGCCATTGTCATAATTAATGTGGTGTGAGAAGATTGAGAGGCTGAGGGCGAGTTAGATTGTTGGTGGTAACTAAAACGGTTTTCTCCTCGGATAGGCTCGTTGTACGGATTGTAAAAGGGTGACGTTCGGTGGCGGTAAGAGTCTTGACCATAGCTGGTCCTATACCCATATTCTTCCGTGCCAGGTGGGTTGGAACGATGGCCTGGTGTAGTATACGTGTGGCTATTTCG
>VRMD01001138.1:0-18747 GCA_009872375.1 Sminthurides bifidus
TTCCACGTTCCACTCGTTTTAACCTCATCCATATTATGGTGTTTATCGGTACCTTCATGTATGAAAGCGATCATGCCCGGCTCCATCATTTTTATTTGCTATACAGGCAGTTACTCATTCGAGCAAAAGCAAGACGTGCGTTAATTGTGAGTTCGTAACGGGTAGATAGTTGATGATTGCGACAATGAGACTGATCGCCCGACAAGTAGATTATGTCGATAATGGTGATAGGAAATGTGGCATCAACTTTCTCATGATCGAGTCACGTGAATTCTTGCAATTTTTCAGTTGGATCGCAGATATTTTTTGACAAATGCAGACAATTTGTGGGCCTCTGCTTTTCAATTCGTCAAGCAAAGCTTCCTATTTCAAATGGACACGGTAAGTACGAGCTATTTCAAGCTTAAATTTTTCTAGTTTTGAAGTTTTGACCATTTACGCACTCTTTCTGACTTCTTCAGGTCAGTCATGACATATTCGATAGTCAAACCTGGAAACGTGTCTTCAAGACGAATTGTGCCCAGTCACATTGAAACACCACCTTATCATGCTTCTGGATACGTGGACCCAGTTGGATTTTCTGCTCCAGAAATCAAAACTGCAGATCAAGTGAAAAAGTTGCGCCAGTCTTGCCAGCTTGCGAGGAAGGTGCTAGCAGCGTTGAAGCTAGAGGCGAAGGTTAGAGTCAAATGAAATTAGAAACTTTCTATGATGTTGATGCATAAATTAAATTAGGAGCATCAGACCTTTAAAGTAAAAATTCCAGGCAAATGTTTCTACGGATGAATTGGACGCATTTGCCCATGATCTGATCTTGAAAAATGGAGCGTACCCATCCCCATTGAATTATCGAGGATATCCTAAGTCAATTTGCACCAGCGTAAATAATGTTGTAAGTTATACAAAAAAAGCCGGGTTAAATGGCTTAATTCTGTAGAATTGTCTAACCCCTAATTAGAATTACTAAGTCTTTGTCTTACTAGGTCTTTCTTTTTTATTTTCTCAGGCTTGTCATGGAATACCTGATGATCGACGATTAGAAAATGGAGACATAGTTAGTATAGATGTAACAGTAAGTACATAAATTCTGAGCGAATCTAACAAGTAAATATTGGGATTGTCTTTATTAAGTGGCGAAGTCAATTCATATAGGAGACCGTATTAACGTCATTAACTGCCTCGGTTACTGTCTCACTGTTACGAATTTAGCTCAGACATTAACTGGTGGCAGTCACTGAGCAAATTAACGCATGTCAGTTGAGACATTAAACCATAACCATAATATTCTCAATGAGACATGAACGCATGCAAACCAATGCGTCGTTAATTCGTGTAACGCAGCGGGACTCAGGTGGCGTTTAACGGGTCATGACTGCAATGACCCATGTAGCTCGTTTCACTACAACCACTGATGGCTTCGTCACTTACATATATCGTTTTGCGTTTTGTTTGTGTTTAGTTAGTATAAATATCATTTTAGGTGTACTTAAATGGATATCACGGTGATTGTGCTGACACAGTAGCTATCGGAGATGTAGATGCATCAGGAGTCAAGCTAATACAAATCGCAGAGAGAGCATTACAGCAAGGGATTGGAATTTGTGGCCCAAACGTTCCATTCCATCTAATTGGTATGTCTTTGAGCCAAATAAATGACGAAATATGAAAATAAGCGTGGGTATGAACTAAGAACGATGGATTCAATGACTGGTTTCTCCTGGATCATTTAGGCACTGTAATAGACGACAAAGTTACTTCAGCGGGATATTCCGTAGTACCGGTCTTCGCTGGCCATGGTATCGGACAATATTTTCATGGGCCTCCAGACGTGTATCATTTTTGTAAGACCATCTATGCAAGCGATTGATTTACCCGTAAAATAAAAGCAAAGGCAAGGGCGTCCTGCGATTACTTGAATTGCAGTTACAGGATGATTTGCGTATGACTTGTACAGATCATTGATAAAGTAAATCACACATCTACACCGAATACTTAGTACACGCGGACTAATGCATATTTATTCAAATCTAGATAACGAAGAACCTGGCGTCATGCTGCCCGGTATGACGTTTACTGTTGAGCCAATTGTCTGCGAAGGAGATCCCGACGTTGAAATATTGAGTGATGGCTGGACCGCCGTGACGAGATCGAATATGAGAACGGCACAGTTTGAGCACACCGTTCTGATAACAAGTTCTGGATGTGAAGTGCTTACTATTTGCTGATATGATTGCAGGAAATACTTTTAGAATAATCATGTTTTTTCAGCAGTTTTATTTCTTTTGTATCCTTAACTTAAGTTTTGTCTAAGGTACAAAGTAATTTCTCGTTCAACTTAAGTCCTGAAATATATAAATGTACAATTAACCTTTCTGTTTCATCATGGTACAAACACTGCCTTAAAACTCGCCGAAATCTAAAGTCACATGCTAAGTCTAAAATTTGGGCACGGTCTATACGCGTAATAAATAGGATTCTGAGACCTACGCTCCCACAAGATTCTGCTCTGATAGCAATTTGTGCGGGATCGGTCTACCTGCGCGTAAAAATCACAAAATTCTGCTCGACGTAAAAGCAACTGAGGCAGAAAATTTAAAAAAGTTAAACATTTAACGCATTAAAAATCAAAAAGATCCAGAAGGTATTGCCTACTATCTACACTATTATACTTTATAATAAGCTATGACACGTTAAAACTACTCAACACTTCCTCTCCGCACTACTTTGTAACGATTAAATGGCCTGTAAGGGGGTCTAGTAAGATCATTATTCGAGCTGACTTTAGTCAAAGTAGTATGCACACTGACACCCATTAACCAGTCTTCACATTTAGTTATGTGGTCTTCAGACACGTATTTTTCAATCCATTCAGCATGCCATTTTCCAAAGGTCTCGCTCAGCCTTGTTGAAACAGCTCGGTGCGTCTATCAAATAATCAACAAAATCAATGATCACCACACTAACTCAAGTCTATTCCCATTAAGGTACATAAATTTCAACATATTTCACGGGTGAGTGTTGCTTTACGTATTCTGTGCATTACCTGCCTAGCCGTCTTCAATGCACCCTTTCTGTATATAAAGTTCTCACTGTTCACGACAAATATCATTTTGTAAGAATTAGGATTAAATTGACACTGTAGATTATCATGGAATATGTAATCATTGGCGATTTTCCCTGTCCCATCCGTCGATTTGAGCAAAGATAATTCATATTCCATATCCTCATGATCAGTTTTGATAATGCTGTAAAACGATTGTTGAAACATAAGGTTATTGTATAGTAGACTAAAATGCGGAGGGAACTAACTCAAAAATGCACCATTAATTCATTTAAAAATGAAGCATACCCTCCTTTTGGTACAGGTTTTGCAGATGTAGTAGATGATTCCAGCGTTGAGGCTTCAGGAGTTGCTGCTTCTGGATCTTTCTCTACTCTTTCTTCAGTGGGTGGTTCAGATGAGGTAACGCCATCATCTTCCATAACCGAAGTTATGTCTTTGGTGGCTTCCTTCGGTGCACTAAGTTCCACCTGATACTTCTGTTGCCTCCTTTTCTTCCAATTCCTTTTATTTCTCGGCAAGAACACAGGCCTTCGTGCAAGTTCCCTCTTCAAATCTTCAGACGCAGAATCTCCAGGTTGAACAAACCGCTCTACATAAGCCGCCCATTTGGCGTTCTCGTTGCTAGGACTGGATGGAGAAGGTTCGCTTTCCAGAAGTTCAAACGTTAATTTACTTTGATTCTTGTACTGTTTTAAAATAAAACATAATCATGAAAGGTTAATTTGGCTATAGCAAAATAATTTCTAACTTCAAAGAAATAAGACCAATTCGTTCCTCACATAAATCATTTTAATGCACCCATCATCTGCGAACATCTTTTCGGCCTTCTTCAAATAGGCGATCTCAGCACCAACACGCTGATGCATAATGGAACATAAGCCTCCTGTGCCACCTCGGCGCTGGCTTTGAAGGAAAAGCTCTAAACACTTCTGGCACGATTCATCGCTCACCAAGGTTTGTAACTGTTACGAGTTCAATAAAATCAGTACATAGTAATGCAGATGAAGTAGTCAGAGCTAATTTCACGACTTCATTAAAATTTCAATATTTACATTACCTGCCGCACTGCACTTGTTATTACTTTATCCAGCGTGTAAGCAACATAAGCATGGATGCCGAACATTTCCCTTAAAGTGTCTTCGTAATTACTGGCTTCGATATTACCGTCCAACAAATTTCTGACCAACTCAAGGAAGAAAGGATAGTAGTACTCTACATCTACATCATCTGCAACAAATCATATTCACCACGTTAGTTTCGCTAGGGTTAAGTCTCACCATGCTCAAATAAACAGCAAACTAAAACTCACGCTTTGGTCTTAGACGAAGTATCGATGCCGCAGAGTTCTTTTCCGTTGGATCTTTGAGCTCTTCCTCCCGCAATTGTTTCGCTTTTTCTCGCATTTTGTTCAATCGTTCACAGAGTATAAAGTGTAGTCTCAGAAAAACGTACCAACACGAGTTTAAGTACATCAAGGTGTAGGCTTCGTCCTTGAATATGAAGAGAAACATTAACCGACAAACCGTAAGACTTTCCACAAGAATCATGAACAGCAACTTACAGCATCCGTTATGCTGATGAGGCCTAAACGACGTTTATATTTGTCGGCATCGATTTCTGCTTCTTCTGGCTTTATATCCCCATAATAGTCTTCTCTACTTCTGGGCCCCTCTTCTTTTTCACATGTGGCCTCAGCTTTAGCTTTCAAATTGTTTTCGTTGTTTTGCAGTTTTTTGTCCCTCTTTGCTAGAACTCTTTTTGAATCCTGAGATTCCGTTGTTACAGGATTCCCTGCTGGTACGGGTGGAATAACTTCCGGAGGAGAAGCTTCACCTTCTGCAGGCAATTCCTTTTTACCACTAGAAGGTTGTCCGTCGGTTCCATCTTTACTGCTACCATTGCTTTTTTTAACAGAGCCATTTCTGCGGTTGGTGCTTTTGCTGCCATTGGATCCACAATGATCGCTTGGACTTTTACTTCCGTCTTGCTCATCAGGAGAATCTACTGTAAGATGATAAAAAAGTACAGTACAACATATTTTTTTCAATTTTTACTTCATCATAACATAACTAAGTAGCATTATAGCTTCACCTACCATCATCGCCTTCGTCATCTGCCATTTCAAGTCTTTTGTGAAAAAATATGTCAGCAAGAAATTGTTTCAGTAGCTGCTTAATTTTCCGCTTATCCTCTTTTTGTATCCCACTTTGACGTTTGACATGATGAATAAGCAGAGAGTTTGCATCCTCAAGGATAGAAATGTCCTTATGAGCAAACTGCAAATGAGGGCCAAACATTCCCCCGTCCGCACCTTCCAGACTAATTTGTTGCTCTTGTCGCTGCAAAAGTAATAAAATTTTCTTTACATGATAGCAAGTTTATGTACATACATTTTTGATCTAATAACATGATATAAACTCACCTCTTCAAAAATAGTTTCCAGCTCGCTAATCAGAGCTTTAGAACGTAGAGCACGAACATCAGTTTGTTTGAAAGTAATACCTTGATGGTCCAATGATTTTAAATAAAATCTTTCAATCTGTTCTCTCCAGATCTTATTAAATCCTTTCTGGGCTTCTCGCCATTCCTCTTCCTTTGCTTTCAATCTACGCAAAACTAAAGGTACTGCTGATGCCGGTTGCTTCCTTAGACCATCCATTATTTCTGCAGCTTTGTCTCCGTAAAGCCTGCGAACGGCTCGCTGATGAATTGTCGGAGAAGAACCGCCTAAGCACTCGTCAAGTTCAAAGTCGTTTAGCTCTTCCTGAGACATTCGAGACATCTTCTTCGCCACTGATTCCAGGACTCTAATAGTTGATGCATTCGTTTCTATAACGACGTCAAGCTGAACAAACAAAACGACTTTAGCTACTTTCTGCAAATTTCATTTAGTCAGTGCTATGGATTGACTTACTTCGAATCTTTCATCTTCACATCTATAAATGTATTCTTCGAACTGCGTCTTCCTAGAAGTAATAAAGGTAGAATCCTCTGACCAAGTTGGAAAAGAAACCCAAACATCATTCAGAACTTCATGACACAATGCTGTCCTTCCGCTGCATTTTGCAGGTACGTGATTCTTAGGGAGAGCACAGTAGCTTGCGCCCAATCTTTTGCAAGTGGAGAAATCTGTAACAGAAGAGACAGTAAGTCATGCGGTACGGCAGTAACGTTAAGTTATAATCAATAGCTGCTGTCTCTGAATCAAAATTGACACTTCTAGGCTTACCTATTTCCATAGACTGTTCTTCCGATAATTTTTCTTGCTTCGCAATAGCAGCTGGTACAGGCTCATACATAGTAGGACCATTGTCATTTAAGCCAATGAATTCCTTAAACCAAGCGTAAAGGTCAGGGCTTTTCGATAAAAACGGGGTTACTAATTGTAAAAGTTCTGATAACGTAAGGATTTCATCGTTGTGAAGTATGAGACACCGGAGGAAGTTTTCGTAAATGTCAGGAGCCTTGAGCAGTTGACGAACCTGGTAGATACAAGAGAGACGATTATTTTTAATTTCTATGCCCTCGTTATAGAAGTAGGAACATGTCTACCAAAACTAAAATGTGTTTATGATACTTACTTTATCGAAAAACGCGAACTCATTTAGACTCCCATATTTTCCAGCCTCATCCAATGATATATCTTTAAACGTTGACAAACGAAGTTTTTTGGTTACAGTTGTATTTTGCTGCAATGTTGGGCGTTTGGTAGCTCCTGAAGGAGCCGCCTTCACGCTCAACGGAAATTCCCGTTGAACTTTAACCGTTTTCTTCACTGGATCTAAGGCACTGGTCTTAACTCCACCCTATCAAAAACATGGAAAAAATTGGCTTTTGAAGTAAAGTACAAATTAGTACAAGCTAAGCTTTTGCAATTTTGCATACATACGTGATTTTGGGAGTTCATAGCATTTTGATGATTCGTTGCGTCCGGTAAAAACTGACCGAACTCTTGCAATAAATCTTCTTGGTTTTCAAATAACTTCGAGACTTGCGAGTATACTTCATGTTCTGTCAAATGCTTAGAGCTTTGAGGCAGCCCTTCTTTAATATTCCGCTGTTCTTTTTGATAAGTGTGCAATATCTCCAGAAATTGCTTGTATTTGTCTGGCTGTCCCTGGAATCGACTCTGAAATAAACATATCACATCGCTGAGATGATGCATCGCACAAGCTGATCAAACAAATTTCACAAAGAGTCAACGGAGACATAATCATTACTCATAATCTACTAATAATCTACTATCTATACTATCTATAATAATCTATATATCTACTAATCTCGGAGACATAATCTACTACTCGTATTAAATGCCCTCAAGTTCACCGACCCCATTCTTATATCACAATAAGAATTTCTAAAAAAATATTAGAGACCAAGGTAATCATGTTACCTTTATTTTGTTAACATAGTTGATGGCATGATTAAATTCCACCGGTTGACTTTGCAAACTTGGGAAAGCAGATTGAACGAAAGGAGACGAAAATGAATGAGAAAAGGCAGGGGTGGTACTTCCTTCAAATGGACCTGATATATTGTTAGTTGGCTGCAAAGGCGAAGTTCTCCCATTATTGATTGGTACTGTAGGATTCCTACAATTCAAATCATTGGGGTTGAAAATCTTTTAAATATCGAATTTCTAGGCCTGAAGCGTGAAATTATTCTTACTGAAGCGCGGGTACGCTTGTCGGTGCTCGTATTGCAACTCCAGGCATGTTGTGCTGCATTACAGTTGTTGTGGTAGACCCAGGTTGACCGTGTCCAGGCGTACCAGGAGCGCTGCCCGTTTGCACAGTTGTAACGACGTATCCTTGACCTTGTCCAGCCATTGATAGAGAAACCTACAAAAATTCAGGACATTGTAAACGGACTTTTTCTTGATGGCAGCTTTTGCATGGAATGGCCACATGGACACCTCTCAATTTACCTCTATTTTATATCCTGGCGGAAGGAATGTGTTAAAGCCGACTATAAGTTCAGGATGGCCTCGGAAAAGGTGTGATACCCTAGTGATAACTCCGGGTGTATCGATGCTACAGAAAAACACGTGTGATTTCAAGTAATTAGTGTGTCAGATACAGGTACACATACATGCCTCATCCCTAGTACAAATGAAGAATAGATTTTCAACTCACCTTTGAGACTTGAACTCCTTCATAATATCTAAAAAGTCATTGTAAACCTGTGGCTGGTTCCCGAACTTATATTTGACCTGGTCGAGATAATTGAGAGCATCTTCCACTTTCAATCGTTGCTGTAAGTACAAAGGCATCAGACATAATCAACCGAATTGCTTGATGCCTTTGCATCCCCTACTTCAACAACCGACCGATAACATATCATGATTTGAAGTATAGATTTCGCATCAGAAACATTAACGCAATCAAGGTTCTGCATGGAGCTGGTTCTGCATATTCTCCACATTTATATATGGCCCGAGGCCAAAACTGGATGGCATCTAAAAGGCGCGCTAAATCTCTCTCAAGGATAATTGATGAATTCTACTAAGACAGACCCCCACATCCTTCATTAATCTGGGCAGGTTCTAATGCTGAGGAATAGACGTAATCCTGAGTATCCATCACCTGAATCACCTTTTCTTGCAATACTCTGGCTTATCATGAGCTGATGGTACTATCCGCAGATCCGAGCACATCATCACGAACATTTTTACCAAATTGTGTTTAAACATAGGTTAAGCTTTCAGTAATTCCGGTAGGAAAGAACATTGGTGACTGATCCTTGTATTTTTAACTGTAAGAGAAGTAAAACAGAAACTCACCTCCGATTGGCTAGAAGTTTGATGCGAATTGTTTTCATTAGCATTGACGGTGGTATTAGTGTCGGTAATGCTTGGACATGTACGGACTGCTACGACCGCATTTTCGTCCCCACTTTCACCACTTGGTGCAGTGTTACTTGCTGCAAAATAGGATCCAAATGATTTTAAGGTTGCATCATGCAATGCGAACTTGAATTCTAGCTTACTAGCTGCTTTTAATTGAAATTAATTACTTCTCCAGCCTCACTCGGTTGCCTTATCCTAGTGAATCTAATACTATTATATTCTCACCCTTTGAAGGTACAAAATACGCTTCACGTTATGCATAACTTAACCACAAACAGCCTCTGCACAAAGACTGCGTCAAATCGCCCGTGTGAATGATTTTACCCGCCTCCGCACTCGACACTTTCTCTCCTATTGGTAAATGGCTACTGTTGTTCACTCTACCTCGAAGTGGTGGTTGAAACACCTTCCTGCCTATTGCAATATCAAAACCAGATGTTTAAATTGCGGAGCACATTTCAATGTCGTGAGTTTCCTGCCTTGTGAATGTATGATTTGAATAATAATTTGATGATAAAATGATGGGTATACCCGCATCAAAACTGATATCTTCATTCGATTAGTACTGAGCATAAAAATAAAATAGGAATGTGTCCTGCCCCTTCACGTTGGTACCCTAAATTTTGGCACAGCCATGCATTTTCTCCACTCAGACCTTCAACAGCAACTGGCTCATCATTTCAGCTAGCTCAAAGATTAGGTTATCCCACGGCATAGATTATTGCGGAATCAATGAAGATTGCCCCGATTGGTCATTATTCATCAGAAGTAAAAAGCTCACTTCACTTCCTGTCGCATCAGCTGCATAGCTTCAGAATACAGAACTATATTACACAGTACCAACGCAATCGAAATTATCGTTTTGTGATTCCGATTGTCACAGTTGGTATGCCTATGACTATGTTTGGTAAACTTATACCTCCACAGGAATGCCTAAAAATGCTGCAGAAAAAAATTGCACTTACTACTTGTATCCGGCTTAGATTGACTACTAGGTGATGGTGCCCAATTGACTTTCATTTCCTGAAAAGCAACAAATAATCAATTAATATCAATAATAATAAAATCGACTTGGTAGATTACAGGATGGAGACAATCCGTAAAAGCTACATCACACCTGCTAACGTTGTTTACCATTGCAATAATGCTGAAATATATTTTCCCACACTACGAAATTCGGAGCCAAAACATTTTGGACCAGGGAGTAACATTTGGATAATAGAACTGTTTTTTTTGGGGTATATACAGACATGGAATCTGCATTTAGAACTGCATTTGAACTGCAACTATAACTACAGTTGAACCTCGAGAAATTAAGCTGACTCATAGCTGAAATTCATCGTCATAAATGAAGTAATAGAAAGGTGCTGACGTCATGCGTCAAAAACCTCCTATCTAGACAACTGTTTAACCATACATTGACGCAGACGGGAGCATTTAATTTTCAAATACTGTCAGTTCAGGTGAAGTTTCTCCCATGGATTGTGACCTCTTAAAAATAGGGGATAAAATCGCACAAAAGTTCTGAGATAAGATTTCAAAAATTATTAACCTTAGCAACTTCAGTTTCTCTTTAAAATTGACAACTAGCTGTGTTAGCGCGCTTTACATGGCTTATGCTAAATTGGTGCTACTATCGGTGAGACAAACTTCACCTGAACAGACGGTACATGGAGTCTAAGAAGGAATCTTAGTACGCGAGTATAAATCCATAATAATGCCAAACCAGCAATATATAAATACAAGACGAGCTCTCCCAAAATGCTAAAAATTCAGTCAGAAAGGTAGCAAACAAAACTCTTTCCCTAGGACTTTTGGAAAGAGTAAGTTTAAAAAGTTAACTAACCTTGCCAAAACAGTTTCTCCTATTCATAGCTGTTAATGCTGCAGCGGCTTGTGCATGGTCATAAAATTCCACAAATGCATAAGGATCCCCGTTCGGCTGAAACACAGAATTAAATGCTCACTTACCACAGAAAAAAGTTACGGAATAATTGAAAAATATGTTTGAGGCGAGTTTGTACTTTTGATTGTACAAAGCACAGGAATAACCGTACCTCTTGAATTATTTTACATCCTTTGATTTGTCCCTTATTTCCAAATAACACAGCTAAAAATTCTTCTGTAATTTGTGGATCTAGATTTCCGACGTATCTAAAAGAGCCGAAAAAAAGCTTGATTAAAAAACGTTTTTCAGACGATACAATGAATCCGTAAACGACACTTAAGCGACATAGCTTAAATGCACTTACAATGTTCTCGGTTGTGTTTCTTCTGTCCCAGCTCCCATCTGAAAATAATTATCAGCTGAAATGATTTGTCAAGCATTTAGAATGTACTACCACTATAAGACCAAATCGAAGCAGCCGCTACTACAAGTTTCAGAAAGCTCTCCTACCCCAATTTTGTGATTTGTATATATTTGTATCGCTATTAGACTAATTTTGACCTCCGAATTTCCAAGCTGAAAACCGATTCGCACAGAAGCGCTCTGTTTTTGCACCAGCGAGCGCTAAAGTTTACATATGTACGCACGTTGTTTCTGGTAATAACAGCAAAATCCAGGGGTATCGCTAAAATGAACCTGCACCCCTTGATGAAAAAGCCAAATGAATTCTTGTTGAATGTGATTTTATCTTTAAAAAAAAGCAAAGCCACCCTTGTAGCCAGCTATCATGACATTAACAGCAACTAGCGACTACAAACCGAATGCCATTCCTTACTTGATTGGACTAATTCGCGAGCGAGGCGAGCAAGTAAAGTTAAATGTTTCCATGAAAAATGAAATCTGGAACGCTCGCATTTTAGAAACTAGCGAGCTGGTTAGGTTACAAAGCTGAAATTCGGCCTGCATCCCTTTTAATGTATTAGATACGACAAATTGACCTCAATGAGTAGATTCAGCTGTGGAAAAATTCATTCCTGAAATAGGTTTCTACAAGGCCTGATTACTTCATTTTAGCGATACCCGCTGTTTTTAACGCTACCGTTGAAACTTGTGTATACATATGAAAACTTTGACGCTCGCTAGCGAAGTAACGGAACGCTTCCGTTAAGAACTTATTTCGGATTCGAACTCAGCAGACCACAATCAAGCAAGGGTCAAAACTTTTTTGAAATCGGGGTAAGCGAGCTGTGTGAACTTTTTGCTTGATTTTGACGATTCTATTCACCGCTACACACAGGACCAATTAAGCAAATCGGTAACCAAGAATATAATTACTCATGAAACTTGATCAGTTCAACGCTACTTGATCAACACACAGCAGTCAACAACAATTACTCTGAGCATAATTATTTTCTTGCCATGAGTATGGGTATAATCAAACTTACAATTCCCTTTTTAAATCAACGCCTTCGGTACGTCCGAGCAATATGCTTGCAAGTTTAAAGAATAGGTGCAATACTGTAGCGATGATAGCTCCGATAACAATTGTTGGTAGAAAATTAACTACAATGATGAGTAACAAGCCGTTGGTACACCATTTCACTGGAACTTCCTGATCTAACAAGGTAGCAAATAATTAAGGCACTACAATCAGGAATTCCGATAACCGCTTCAACACTTCACTTAGTGATAGAACCACGTTTCCGGCTAGTACCGGATTTTTTTTAAGTAATCTGTCAATTGATGATGGTATTACTCAAATGATTTCAGTTTGATTTCACAAAAGATCTACGGGATCCAAATCCTTTACTTGCGTTTCTTCACATTTGCATTTATGCTCAATTGCGTACGTATCGAAATTGTGACAGGTATACCAGGACTCCTTTTTGCAAGCCGGGTTCAAGTGCTACAAATTTTTAAACTGTGCACAGTCACCCGTATATCGAGGTATATCCATTAGATCTTCGCACGGTTGTCGGAACGTCGGAGCGAGGCATATCTGGACCTTCACTGTTTAACCACTTAGGCCATAAGTAGCTTGAGGGTGAACTTCTCCTGGTGCGTAGGATAAGGCATAAGTATACTCGAGGGATAATTGGTGTATGCTATTGGGCCTCGTCAGAAGATGAGACGCTAAAGTCTTCAACCTCATCTCGTAGTGTATTCTGAATGTTGTGCCACCTAGTTGGACATTATAGCATTCCTGTTTGCTTCTTGCATGCAGAGAGATTGCATGTACGATTTAAACTGTCATTGGAACTTTGCTTAAAGTTGCCGAAAGTAAGTTTGTCGCTAAGTATGGCAAGCCGCGAGTCTCACCGAGAGTCTCATTTCAAGCGATATTTAAATAGGTCCTATATCGCTCTCTTCCACGAGCCGCGAGTCTCAGGTGCTCAGGCCGAGAGTCTCACGTCCTCCCTCCCCCTTCTCTTGATGGTTCCGCCCCTGGAGGATCTCATCCGGCAGTCCAGTGCAGTGTTAGTTTACCTGGTAAGAATCTGGGCATCAGCCGGGGAACAAAAGTTTGCAGCTTCTTTCAATACTACCTGGACACTCCGTTATCAGCATTCCTGACAAGTTAGTTTTACATTTTAAGGCTGTGAGCCTGCTGAAAGACATGCTTTTGTGAAATTGTGCTGAAGACGGCGCTAGAAACTTCATCAAATACCATGGTTACCAGTATTGTGACCAAAAATTGCATCTTCGATAACCTTGCATGATCCTTTAATTATCAAAAAACAAGTTTCATGTTTCTGAAGTGTAATGAACTACATGAACTAACGTGCCGAACATAGTGAGCTCCTGTGCTTTAAATTTTTAAATACCAGAAGCAAGGATCTAATTAGCACTCCCTCAGGTATGTTTCATTATGTCAATGAAAATGATTTACACATGAAAATATTTAAAGAAGCCTGGTGATTTAATGAGTAAGAGTCAAAGTTTCAATTATTGATTTCAGGACCGAAACTGGATAAGACTAGGGAGATTGAATTACATGTGGATTCTGGCGATTAATTATAATCTGACCAGGTGCTGTTGCCAAAAACTAATTGATCATGCTCAAGGCGACGGATTTTGAGTGGAGAATCGTTTTTAACCCAGCGTTAATTGAAATTTTAAATCTAATTGCAGTAGAACATGAGAGGGCATTTAATGAATTTTGTACATGAGATGCTAGCGTGAAACAAAGAAAATCGCTGAAGTCAATCCAAAATAAGATGTTTCGAATGCCTTATTTTGCATGGGTCAGGAAAATCCATTCAATTTGTACAAGGTGAGTAAGGAAAACACTATTTAATGAGATGTTAAAAACATGTAAATTATACAATCTATCTTCATTCATCTGCATTCATTTCAATTCATGTAATCTTTTCAATTTTTCGCAGTTCAACAGCACAATGACGGTTGGCCAAGACTTAAGATTGTTCATCCTGCATAATTGTTTTACATGTCTTCCGGAAGATAATAAGATCAAATGCCTGTCATTTAGAATATTTGTGGCTCATGCTTTTTACATGAATCATGAAGTCAGAAAATTTAATTTTAATTAGCCGTTGCGCTGCACCCGAATTCTAATCTCTTACAGGCGTCGATTACTGGACTACACCGTGCAAAAAATAATCGGTTTAGGAAATCATCATCTGTAATTATCGATTGATTACCTCATGGCAGATAACTATAGCTTTAATCGGAAATTTATTCTGCTTTCCAAATTAAATTAGGTATACATGAGCATGTAATTTATTGACAAGACTACTTTCATGGTAATTCTTCGCGTGTGCATGCACCAATAAAGCGTTTTAAGATGGATTGACGGACTCAGAGGGGCAAAATTTTAAGTTATCAATACTTGTATTCAATAGGTACCAGCATGAAATCTTAGAAGACATGACGATTTTGAGGATTAGCTAGCCCGAACGGTAACAAAAGGGGCAAAAACTTGTGAGAATCTTACAGCACACATGTTGAAGTCACTATGAAGTTGCTAACAGTACAGCCTGTTTTCGAATTACCTTGCTATTCTTAGTATTTGTAGTGCATGCAAAGTAAAAAAATACCTTCGTTTCTCCGCCTGTGACGCTTTTGTCCTTTGGAATAACATGCTAAAAGGGACAAGGGTTGAGTTTTCGATACATGTGATCGTCAGGTACTGGCATGAGGTTTCACATGACATAATCAGTCCGAGGATTAGTACCCTGAACAATGCCTACTCGACAGGTCGTGTCAACTTTTATTCTCTTCTAGGTATAGGAACGTATGAAAGTCTGAAATCTATAACATGTGAGGTTGAGTATCTACTATGAATAGACTATAAGTCGTCAGAACTTTATTGTGCCAGAATTTTTGAGACCTTTAGTTTTACCTGGTTTTGGGATTCCATCTCTCCATGCCAAAGATATTCTGCATTTTCTTATTTCATAGCCACTGATAAAAATGTTTTCATTCAATACTCGGGTCTTTAAATTTGTGGGGCAGTCGTGATGAAGGATTGCTGTAGTTTCATGAAAGATTTTTCATGTGCGGATTACATGTTCTATCCTTGTCGTAACTAACACAGCACAATTGACTGATTTGCATGGATAATGAAAATATTAATGATCCCGTTTGTCATGAATTGTCAGGTATTCACTAGATCTGCTTTATCCCAGCTGCACTTATTTGCAAAATTCAGGAGCTCTTCCAAACCATGACTTATGCGTGTCAATAAATTCTCTACGCTGTGGTTTAATGCATATGAAGAAAAGCTCCACTTTTAATCACAAATTATTGACGCTTGATATTTTTTCCACAATTAAGAAACATCTATCATGTGACCATAAATCGGGGAGGATTTGAAAAGATATCATGCCTCATGAACAAAATTGGCTATTGCACATGCTGTAAGCTGAACTTGTACCAATAATAAAGTAATATGTCACAGCAGTAGACAAAAGAATATAATCTGTACCAAACTAACATGAAAGATCAGTGACGGCTAACTGGGTCATAACATTCCAAACTAATGTAGTCATCATCATGCATAATTCATCATGTAGTATATTTATTTAAAAATATGACTAATCAAAATATTCTTGCTGCCTCTGAAAAGGCGAGGTTTCCCTTCTGATGGGAATCGCATGTTTGCATCCAATGCTGACAGTTATTCATGACAAGAGCATTACTTGAACGTCACGTACGTATCTGTAATGGAATCAGCAATTCGAAAAAATTGTGGGCGAAAACACAGACGTGAATGGATGCTGGTGTCCCTGGTAAATGGGGCCTGTTTCATGCTAGATTCATCGTAATAAGACGCAGTTTTAGTAAGCTTGTTAAAACAATCACCGCCGGGACTACAATCGTTAGCAAACCGACCTTTACCCGTGTTATTTCAGCATGTAACTTAATAAATTAATGATGTATCGTGAAATTCATGTTGTGAGATCCTGGCCATCATTACATTACGTATGATAATGCGTAAACATAATTAACCTGGCCCTGTAACAAAAAATGCACATAAAATAACGTGATATAACTTTCTCAGGTTAGGTTAACTAGGTCGTTGGGTACTGTACAGCATGCCTGTGACATCTATCTCATCTCCACAAACCAAGAGAACTCCACGCGGGTATTCGATGATTACTTCCTTCTCAATAGATGGATCAGCTGTAATAATCTGTGTTGTAGAACCTGTTACATGAAAATTTTCTCCCGAGTAAGTTTCACTTTTTAAACGAGAGTCATGGGTGTTAACATAGTTTGGACGCCCGCAAGAGGAATGAATGCCATATTTGGCCCTTTGATCTCCCAAAATAATACGATGCAAGTTTTGGAAAACGGCAATGCGTTAGTTTTAGCATGATTGATAAAAACTGATGCCATGATTATTTTAGTAAGTTCATCTCGTTTCGTAGAAAGTTTGGTATGTTGCAAGTACAATAGCAGACATGCTTCATGCCGATGATCATTAAAAGGTTACATGTTATAGCTTGAGAATCAACTTGCAGTTTTAATGCACGTTAGATGCAAAAGAGGGAGAGAAAGAGCATTAAAAGCTTTTAGTTCAAATCATGTCAAATAACAAGCATGGAGAAGTGATCGTAACTCTTTGTCATCCCCAATTGGAATTAGTTAAAATGGGCGATAATTCGGTGAACATGTTTCCGGTTATGCAAAAAATTTGGTTTTTTGAAAACTTAAGCGATAATCCAGAATTTGAGACAGATAAAATACATGCATCTAAATTTGGAGATTGTAGATCTGTATGGCCATGAGCACATGTGTTTTATAACCTCAACTACATGTTGGACCAGATGTAAGATTATCAGGCATACCTACTCATTGACGAAAGCATCCCAATCCTCATTTGCGTCTACTTTTACTTAGAAGTACATGTTCCCTAAGGCCCAAACTACATGCTTCATTTTCTTTACTAATCAGAGGTCGTTGAATGAATGAAATAACTGCGCTAGTGAATTCAATTTGCATTTATATACAAAATGTTTTTACTTCTCCATGTCAATATTGAGTAGAAAGACTCTAAGAATTCACTCATTTATTTCAGGTTGCAATACATGTCAAAATACTACGTACTCTTACTTGCTAATCATGAGATTGGAATTTGAGCAGAAAGAATTGACGGACATATGGACAGAAAATTAACTGCATCATCGAGTTATTTAATTTTTCAGTTGCAGCACAATCCGGACACTCATGCCTGTAGCAGAATCATGAATACTATTTGACTTGGGACCTCCATTTAAGACTCACAGTAGGTGATCTTCACATGCAAACTAAGCATTTAAGGCGCACATGATCGCTTATTTTCTGATTACTTTCCGTTTTTTCTCATGATATACCTGAAAAAAGATCAAATCTTACGGAACCCTGAAGGCGTCAAATAAACTTAATTCGACCATGGTGAGTATATTTTTGAGAAAGTTTTTTCACATGTTCAATTTAGCATATATTCATTTTGTTATTTAGCACGGACTCACTCGTATCCAATCTTTTTGAATAAATAAGTCATGTTCTTTATGAAGGCCTTTACCTTGCATCCTTTTATTATCCACCGCCCCCTGCCCTCTCAAGAACTCATGCCTGCTTGGTGGCAGTTCTGAAGACATTGCAATTGAGATCAGACCGGGTAGCAAAACGACTGCAGTAAAAAAATATCATGTCATCATTTCTCTTGTAACTATGAACTTTTAATTTACACCCTTATCACTCCTAGTACATATTGTGGTCGGAACTGATAAATATCTAAATACAGTTAAATACAAATGCTTGAACCTTTTGGATTATTTTAGACTATGATTTTATAACTGATGGGAGAAACTTACCATGCTCCGTCTCATTGTCAGGGGATTGCCATGATTATGATAGAAGGCCCAAGATTTCAACTTGATTGTTCTCGATCTAATTTATTAAATATGTCCACTTGTTCTACAGTCAGATTTTTCATGCACTTTTAACATGCATGTAACTGTTCCTGTTGCTAATTCTTTGAAGGAAAAACATTGAAATTGAAATTCACTGTCCAAGGACTTAACATGCTCACAGCTATAGTCGTAGATTTAGCTGGTACTACTTTGAAGAAGAATATCAAATGCACTGGACACTTCACCAGGACCGAAACCCCTTCCAAATGTACCCGTTATCGTACAGGAAGATGCATGATTCTCCGATTTCGCCACCCGACTGAAATGTATCTCTAGAAGATGCACCTGATTGGCTCTGTGGAGGGGAGGGAGGTGGAGACGACGTGAGACTCTCGGCCTGAGCGCCTGAGACTCACGGCTCGTGGAGAGGAGCTCAATAGGAAATATTCAAATATGGTTCAAACCCTGAGACTGGAGGCTTGCCATAGCTAAGTTGGCGCATAAGCCGATCGCTAGTCTGGGCAGACTCTATATTGGAGGTATTGGACGTAAATATAGAGTCTGGGGAGATATTTGAAATCCCGCC
>VRMD01001139.1:0-18738 GCA_009872375.1 Sminthurides bifidus
TTAACATGTCGGCATAGGAATCGGAGTGTAGTAAAAACTCGACCATTTGTAGAGTCCAAACCATCATGGCGCCGCTGAAGGTCAAATGTATCGCTGCATCTGTCGTGAACTCGCCCAAGGTCCTTTGCTTCACAATGTACTGTATGAGCATATTCAAGTCATAGCACACTGAGTAGAGGACGTAGAGCCAAACGGCCAGCTTTTGAAACTTGGTAGGACAAACCACGTAAGTGCTTTTCTCTTCCGACCATGTCAGCAGGGATAAACGAAGATTTTGACCCAAAAATATGAAATTCTCCAAATGGACAACGTCTTCATCAGCCAGCAAGTTTCCAGCTTGGGCAAAGACTCCTCCCTTCCTCTTGTTCCTCCATCGCTTTTCTCTTACTAGAAGTACTAGTTGCTTGAAGGTCATTTTTCTCCAAATTCTCTCTTGAAATAAAAAATAGTTCACGTGCTTATTCAGATTCCTACACCAGCAGTATTCTTCAGTACCGCTGTTCCAACGTAAAATAGTGAATGTTTCAGACACACAAAACCAAAGTAATCGATAAATGAGATTTCATTAGGTCCATCAAAGTTTATTTACATGTAACTAGGAATAATTGCATTTCATCATGTAATTGAATCAGAACATCAAGTTAGACAGAATTAGACGCATCGACAGATTTTACCCGTTTGTGCTAAATGCTACCATTATCACAAACCAAATTGCACAATTTAATTCAATGTTTAATCCTGTTCGCAATTACACGATGGCTATTTTCACTGTTTTCATTAGCAACAAAGTTTACTCAGTGGGCATTAATGTTCTGGGATCATGCATGAACAACTATCACAATATTTAGCCCAATATGATTTAATTACAGCTTTCTCTTTAAGACAGTTAAACTGTGTACTCTTCATTCTACAAGCCTTCTCACCCCTTCACGACCTCGTGCACTCCGTGGCATTGAATCGAGGTCTGGAGTCCCAGCAAGAAATGAAAATGTGCCTTGAGAAAGGTGCAATAAAATGCAACGTGCCTAATAATTATTCTTATAGTATAACAACTATTCTATCACCCACCAATTAATGCAATTAAAACCTTCAGTTCAAGAGCAGCACATTAATGCTAACATTTGAAACAATGAAGATGACATGCATCGGAGCAAACTTCCTTAGCCGCACCATCCCTCCCAATTGAACTCCCACTGGCATACATCCCGCTAACGTTTTCCGGTTCAGTTTATTGATCCAAGCCCTTCGTCGTATTGCTTCGAGTAAGTCCAAGGAGTTGTCGTGAATCTTCCCGCCCAGGTAGTAGATAACGATTTCGAAAAAGAGCCAAATCCCGTTGTACATGATGAAGATCATTTTCCCGGCAATTGCCACCATCTCCATTCCGATCCACTGAAGAGTAGACACAGAGCGTGTGGCTGAACAAGTTGAAAAAGAAAAAGATCGGGTACACGATGGACATGGTGTCGTTGTACTGGGCGACAGCCACCGACAACGTTTTGTAATGAGCCAATTGTGTTCCAAGAAGTGTGTTTTCGTTTTCATCCCCCGTTTTCTTCCTTCGAACCCCCTTTGCCAAACCTGACTCAGCCTCAACTGCAGTTTTTGTGTTTTGCAAGTGAATGTTTAGCATCAGCGGCAAGGCCACCAGCAAAAGAAACCATTCGAAACAGAAGTTCCAAGCCAGCACGTTCAGAATTGCCGCCTCCAATGGAAAACAGGCCAACTTAGCAAAGTATTGCCAGGAGAAGAAGTGGCACACATACCGGGTGTTGTTCATATCAGCCAGGAAGGAGAAACCGACACTCACGAACTGGAACACGAACATCAGCCTCGAGTTCTTGTAGATCAAGTCCAGAGCCAGGCGAGTTTTTCTGTGCTTTTTGCTATTTGCTACAACGACATCGAACATTTGTACAGATCAATCAAACACGGAACTGCTCGAAACCTTATCTCAGGTTGGCCTCCACTTCATTTTTTCCAAGTATTTGAATTAGTCTTACCTAAGAATCGTCGATTCAGCACTGAAAATCGAATTCATCAAGTCCGCATAAGCCCCCGCGTTGACCCAAGCCTCCAAAACATACGCTGACCAAAACATCATAGACCCGGCATACACGAAATGAATTGCACAATCTGTAGAAAACTTGCCGAGCTGGGTCTGCTTTACCACGTACCAACCGAGCTGATTGAAGCTATAGGCGTATGTAAACAGGGTATAGAAGCCCATCCAGGCATTTTGCCATTTTGACCTGCTGGCCACGAAAGATGAGGTATCCGGACACCACGTCAGAAGCGATAGCTTGATATGATACCCCAAGCGAAACAGTTTTATAATGTTGGCTTTCTCCTTCTCTCCCAAAAGCGAGACCTCATCAGGTGACTTGGTTCTGCTTGCCGGTGAGCTTCCCGAAGTAGTTTCCATTGTAATGACTTTCACTCAAGAACTTTCTTTCTGTACCAAATCATCATTTCCGAGTCTTCGTCACCAGCAGAAATGAAGCAGGGATCAAAGCAGCTCGATGGCCAAAGAGAAATGATGCG
The DNA here is from genome assembly GCA_009872375.1 of Sminthurides bifidus. Classification (NCBI taxonomy): domain Eukaryota; kingdom Metazoa; phylum Arthropoda; class Collembola; order Symphypleona; family Sminthurididae; genus Sminthurides; species Sminthurides bifidus. The sequence continues at coordinate 2,545 of VRMD01001139.1, forward strand.
TTCTTTCCTTTCCGGAGAAGTGTAAATACTTGTGTGCTTAAGTAACGTTAGTGTACTCCACTGTTATGCCATTATGCATTCGACGACTGGTTATTTGCACAATATTGCCAATATATTTGACATTTAACACTGAGACAGCTGTTCAGTCATGATTTCTTTGCCAAGCAAAATCAGGCAGTAAGGCATAAATAATAAGGTCTGAGATTTATATGCAAATAACTCACGTAACTCTGAATGCACTTACCACGTTGATTGGCGGTTAGAGTGATATTGACACTACTCACTAACTTTTAACTCTGTTTTACCTAACCGAGGTCAAGATTTTGCTACTAACTACCGAAGTTTGTGAAGCCATCACCTGCAGTAATGTAGCAAAAGCTCAAGCTCAAAGTTCATGTACCTGGTATGCATGTACCTGGATGAAAAAGTATGGCAAAAGAGTCTTCAACCTTCAATCATTGGAGCCGAGATGCCTAAACGCAACAAGCTCATCATTATCATATTTTTGCATACCTTGAGTTATTTCTGACCGCCATTTCAACCTTCATGAAGAAACTCATCAGTCTAAAAATATCACACAGCAGCTGCACAACAACACATCAAGTTCCATAACTTTACTGATTCTTTAATAAATTTTCCCAAACTTTTCCCTCAAGTTGCGTAAGAACCAGCAAACTTTCACAGTAGTTCATCAAATCCTCCCCTGAAAAATCTGATTTTCTGTCGCCAAACCACTTGAACTTGCTGATCGACCTTCGTTTTGAGTTGTAAATTCTCAAAAGTTTTTGTTCCTTGATTGGATTCTCGTCTACTACAAAAGGGGAAAATGCAATATTTCTCAGAATTCATGACGCAGTACCCGCCTCGCTAGAATCTTCTTATGACAAAATTTCATGAATGTTTACATGCTCACGACCCTCGTTAGTGAACTACCCGGGTCTTTTCATCATTTTAAAGGTTTAATGCTACGTTCCACAACACCATGATTTTAAACTGCAGGCTTTTACCAGTCCAACTAGTTAGGTGCTAACCCTTATACGGTGATACTGAGGTAGTATACAGTCCAACCCAAATATAGAAATTACTGCATTAACGCTATCACTTGTAGAAACAAAGGTTCGCACCGGCTGCATTTCCCTCTCCATCGTCCCACTTAAAGATCCACTTGACGCTATTATCTGAACAGCACCCTCAATTCCAATCGCAAATCTATTTGCAGATTATTACCCACAACATTCACCCAATCAACGGCAGACGGAGTCATCTCCCAAATCGTCCTGTAATCACCTCAATTCTACCGTAAATAGTAAACAGAGGATCAAATCACAACACCACTTCCAAGTAGTCGCTCCCCTCCCCCCTTCCAGTAATTTGACTCGTTTAGTCGTTAAATCTAATCCAATCCTCTCTCTTTGCAATCATTATTCATATTTGCACAAGGAGTTAGAATCCAAAAACTTGAGCCTGATTTAATCCCTTTTCTAATTCGAGTCTCAAGATTAATCCTGCCCTTGAGTGTCTTCAATTTTTTTCATTAAGTGTCATGTGACTTGGAAAAAGTTCCCGAGTTTGATTTCAAAATGCAATTTCCAGGTAATCCATCCGATACTCCACTTGAGTGAAAGTGCCTTCCCCCATCCCCCCACCAGTGAACTTCCCATTCAGAAAGCAAAACTCTAAAACACAGGAGACGCTTTTCATCAATTTAAAATGAAAAAATCCTGCCGATTTTCCCACTCAGCTCTTCTAACTCCACCCCTGCTCCTGATTCTTCTTGCTCCTTTCTCCGTTCACCGTCCAGGCACTTGATTGCCCCTTGAAATGGGTTCAGGGCCAACTGGGAAGTGTACCCCTCCACGCCGTTGAATCAGGTCCAGGAGAGTACGTTTCCAGAGTTTACGACGTTGAAGTAGAGGCAGGGAAAGTAGGAAAATTACGCCCTTCTCAAAAGAAAATGCACCTTTTCATGGACGGGAGTGTCTGGGAATTCAAGTCCTACGAGATCCTTACAAATCCCGACAACTGCATTCTCCAATGGCTGCCCTCATCCCGAACTCAAACAGTGCTTCCTGACGGGATCGTAGAGACGGGAAAGGGCGAAGTGCGTTACGTCGGCCGGGGAAAAAGTTCAAGGTTACGTCATCGCCGGAACTGTCGAGCCCTACTACGGCTTGCTGGTCACAGTGGCGGAGGAAGAGGAGCAAGTCATTTGGGACTACGAAGTGCTCGTTTCCAAGTACCCACTCCTCAACGCAGTCATTTACGAGCTTGAATTCAATCCAGACACCTATATCCAAGTCTATTATGACTCTCTCATGGAGCTGGTGGGATCTCAATTCATGTACGCAAGGCGCTTCAAGAATCCAAACAACCCCATGGACGAGGAATTAGTCACACTTGACAAAAGAGTTCCTGAAAAATTCGTCTTCAGAGAAAGTAATTACGACTGGAGCTTTCTCAGAACCGTAAACATCTCCTTCTCTCCTTGGTTCGGCTCCTCGGATGTCTCAGCCTTTGTCCATGTGGAAAACAAGAGCAAGTTTTCCATTCACCGCACTGTCGATATGTACTTCTCAGAGCAGATCAAACACCAGGACGAGCACATCTACCAGATCTGTTGCGTAATCCAAGTGCCGGAAAACAACATTCAGGTGGACTTCACCGCCAAGATGGATGTCACAGCCCCGAACTTGTCCTTGAGCCAAATCAAGCACGTTTTGCAAACGACGGGCAGGACTTACATCGACGAGGATGAGGAATTCAACACTGTTACCGTACAAATCAACGGCACTATGACCGGGAGGTATGTTATCGAGCGGGGGACTTTCATTGTAACACATCGATTTAGCACTTGCCGGGCAGCGTGTCATAAATTGCACCGTAAGAGAAGGAGCTTTCGTTTTAACATCGATCCAAACTGCTTCCCCACCCCCGCCCCGTTTTCTCAAAGGGGTGAAAATAGTTCAAGTAGCCCTGCCAAGGAGCACGACCCACCGATGTACGAACTGTGAATTTAAGGGACCTATTCTAGTGAGCTTTTACTTAAGAACAACCTGCTTCCCCACCCCCGCCCCGTTTTCTCAAAGGGGTGAAAATAGTTCAAGTAGCCCTGCCAAGGAGCACGACCCACCGATGTACGAACTGTGAATTTAAGGGACCTATTCTAGTGAGCCTTTACTTAAGATCGCTAACTTTTCTTGTTAACTTGACTTAAGTGTTTATTCAACCGTTGTCTGTACATCATGTTAAGTTCTTACTAAAAGTCCTCATGTAACAACATTTTATAATTACTAGCTTTAAAATCAAATGAATTACGTGACTAGTTTATTATTCTAATCCAATTTAATTCAATTCCCTACTGCAAATCCAAAGAACCATGTGCAAGCACAAACTTCATCCTCAACTGCAGTTGTCATGGCAACGCCAAACCCCACCCCTGAATCCAGCACACCTTACGACATAATGAGCAAATCTACAGCAATGTTGCTAATCAGTATTAATATAACCAGTGGTGCGTACTTCTTCAAAACCAACCACTCCACACCTCACTCCCGTGGGCTTGCAAGCCCTAATGAGGCGTATTTGCAACAGTTTCGCATTTCCCGTCTGCAGAGGCAGTTTCTTCAGCCCAGCAACCACATCCCGGCCACAGTCCCACACCTTCCCCAAGCCAGAGTAAATCAGCACCTCAGCCGCCACCCATACGAAAGACCAGTACACCATTCCGAAACGAATGGCAACTTCCATTGCATTTTTGGACTTGACAGCGACGAAAATGCTCAAGGTATGACACACTTAATTGAATACGGCGAAAATTGGCAAAATCCGCACATTGCATAGATTGAAACTCTGCACCAGAATCCTTAAGGTATCATACGAACGGGTAATGATCAGGACCTTTCTTAACGAGACCTTGCCCCAAGACAGTCGAGCCTGAGCTTCAAGCGCTTTCAGCCATGAAATCATGGCGAATGACGGCAGAATAATGAGCAGTATTCACGAGAAGAACAAATGGTAGATAGCAATGTTCAAAACCTGAGCTTCTAAAAGGGCAAAGGCTGCTAGAATCACGTAGCCCCAGGTCCCAGGCACATGAGACACGTAGCGGTACATGTAACGGTAATTATCGGACTGGTAAAGGAAAGCTGCGGTGAAGGTGGAGACGTGAAGCATCAAGTAGTACAGGATGAAGATGTGCAAGGCCCGAATCCGCTTTCTTGCTCTTTCACTCACCCGCTTGGAAACTGTGAAACGAGAGGCAGGAACACCATTCAATTACATCTCTCTACATGGCAGGACAAATCACATTAAAGGGAATATTTAGGTTTGAGCCCGACAGGGCATGAGAGAACTGTAAACACGGAGAAGCGTTGCCTTGAGCGAGCTGCTCGGAGCTCCTGTAATCAGATGAGAATAATTCCGAGAAACACATAATTGTCAATGTGACTTTGAAGGTCCTGTTAATGAAGTCTCTCAGCTTTCATGTACTAAATTGAGCATCGATATACATGAGGTTACCGTGGAAATCAGCCTTCGGTACACCTACCTACTGCCATGCCTCAAGCAAGCTTTGGTAGCATTGCTGGCGATTCCAAGACTAGAGGCATGCAACTCCTTATGCAAGTAAAGCACTGACACTATCAGAGGGAAATGAGACCCTTGAAGTTATTTGAATCAAGTCTCAGTCAGTTACAGACCTTTAAACTTTCCCAAGAATAACTCGAACAAAGAGCAAGGCTCAAATATCATCATCAACGAAGTGTGAAAGCGACAACATTCCACGGAAATTAATGAACTAAGTGATGGAAATCAGACGTCAGGCATATCAACGATACAAACAAAACCTTACCAGGAAACTTGTCGTTGAATCGCACTAATTGTGTTTATGAAGGTGACGAAAAGTTTCATGTTCGTAACGTATAACAAATTGTAGGCAGCCCAGCATACGAGGGCGGACCAGTAGACGAGATGGAATGCGATATCGGATTCAATGCCTTCGTAGTCATAGTTCCATATTCTTATGGCCAGACAAACCCAAACGTTTCCCAGGTGAATCAGATACAGCAAGTTGCTCAGCCCGTAGAAGAAAATCGCCAATTTGTTTCGCGATACCATCATGGAGTTGGAACTGGTGTCCCAGGTGAAAGGTGTACACCCAGTTGCGTGCCCGATTTGTATAATGGATGCCAGCCTCGCAACTTCTTTCTTGCTAAGTAAGGCCGTGGTGGCAGAGGGTCTCCTCTGCTCATCTGGTTTCGGATCTGTTTTTGAAAAGGTGTAGTTTTCCATCATATTCACATGGATGTGAATAAGAGGTTATTCAAGTTCCTTAATGGTTTTGAGGAACGAATGGAGGGCAAACGTTAAACGAAATGCTTTCGCGGGCTGTAGCGTACTGATTAATAGCGAAGAGTTACGCTAGTTATATTTCAAGGTAATCATTCGCTAGCTCCACAGCACATTATGAAGGTAAACCATGTAGCAAATCATCCGTCCATCAATTACGTAGGCGAGGATCAGATGTTCAAGATACGCTTAAGCCATTATAACTAAGTACTTAGAAGATTATGATTAAGAGCTCTTCCACCTGTACTTATTCCAGCTCTGCAGTGGGAAAACACAGCTTTAATTGTCTCCTTTAGCTAACTCACAACATGTATGCAAAACACTTGTGGACCTGATCGAGTGTTCATGGTCGCATTACCAGCTAAGCCAGCTTTATCTATCGTAGGCACGAAAGCAAATATTTATTTACTCACTCGTTTGCCCATTTACCTTCTCTCTATCATCACTTGGGTTGTTACGGCTTTCATTTCATTTAAGCAGGCGTACAAGTATTAAAACGTTATCGCTGAAGTTACACGCTGATGCTATATAAAGCCCAAATAAGCTACAAAATTGTAGGTGCTTAGCTTAGGAAAAGCACACTTATAGGAATTCCGAATTTCCAAAATCCTTCCTGCAGTGTTTAACATTTCATCAATTGCAAGCTAATGAAATCCAGAGTCTCTAGGGTTCAATAGATCTACTGAGACAGTTGGCAAGGACAAGCATTCAAGTCATTCCATGCTTAGTTTTATCTCTTTAATTTTGACCGTGACCTTTGCAATCGCCACTTGCTTATGCTGGTGGCACACCAAAAGATTGCATAACCGAATCTCTGTAATCTTGTAGTCTTGAGTAGCTTGAACTTATTAGAAAAGGAAGGAACGAGATTTGGTATGGGTAATGCATGGATTTGGAAACTAGCTGGCAATAGACATGGCTTACAATATCATAATTTCCCCTAGGAACATGAAACTAGAATTGCTCTAACGCTAATCATGAGCTTGAAAAAACTCATAACTGATTGATATTACGTGCAGCTGTTCATAACTTATATATCCTCCTGTATTTCATCTGTTCTGTCTCGTTTTCCTCTTGACTCTAACATACTGTCACAACAAAACAGAAACACAATCCAGACCAGAGCCTTGATATATTCCGACAGCACGATTTTGATCTCAAAGAGGATCATCTCTCTATCCTACTATCCTGTTCAATGCAAGCTTGCGCTTCTCTCATTCTAATGATTCGTTCCATCGATCAGGCTCTCGTTTAACTATCCTTTCTATCCGTTTGAACTTCCGATTCCCACCTCAGCATCATCATTTCAGCCGGGCAACTTAGAATGGACCTGTCCGAAGATTTCGTTCGCAAGGTAACTTCTATAGCATATCAAGCAGGTTCAATACTCCCGAGCCTGGTATTCTTGTTGACTTTTCCCACGCCTCACCGTACAGACAACGCAATGTGTGTGTGAAATAAAATTCTATTTTTTCAGTTTCACGAAGATGGCTACGCCATCATTAAGAACTTCTACACCGCGGAGCAAGTCGCAATGTTGAAGAAAGCAACGTCTAACGTGGTGGAGAAATACTGCCAGAACATTCCTTTGGAAATTTTCTCCTCTAACGTAAGGTTCTCAACTGCGCACTTCCCATACAAGTTTTGCCATTATAAAACTCCCATTACGTAATTAGTAATCGATCTGCTCTAAGCTCCTTTGTTAGCCCGGCTGGTTGATGTAAAGGAATGCGATCAAAATATCTACCAACTTTTGGTTCCAGATTTCTTCTCGGAATCGCAGCAACTACTTTGCAGAAAGCGGTGATAAAATCCGAGGCTTTTACGAGGAAAGGGCAGTGAAAGACGGGAAAGTGGTTATCCCTGAGACGGAGAAGGCTTTGAACAAAATAGGCCACGCTCTTCATACCTTTGAAAATGAGTTTAGACAAGTTACTATGTCATCCGACGTTCGTCATGTAGTTCAAAAGCTTACCAGTATGGTGAAGCCCGCCGTCGTGCAAAGTATGGTCATCTTCAAACAACCCAAGGTAGGGAGGTGAAGGTAACTTTCTCCCAGTTTCCGTTCAACCAAGTGTAACTAACGAAGTATGAGTTCCTTGATGCAACGTCCAATAACAACTTACATCATACATTCGAGAAAGTTCAACAATCTCGCCAAACAGAGACGCTTCATAGGTCATGGGCGAAGTTAACATGGAACTAACTAGAAGCATGGTGGATGCCTACCCTCAGATATTTGTTGATAATAAAGCAATGTGGCATCCGCTTCGCAACCGACTATTTGCTAATGCGTATGTCGAACTAAAAGGTGAAAGCAGCTACGTTCAATATTTTCCATCCTTTGCAGTAAAACCTCATCAGGATTCGGCCTACCTATTTGCGGATCCTGCTCCAGGCTCCCTGCTGGGTTTCTGGATTGCTTTAGACGAAGCCAATCTTGAAAATGGCTGCTTGCACTTTGCCCCTGGTTCGCACAAGCCTCAGAAAGTGTATCAAAGGTAATTTACGTTTCGGGAAAGACAAAAAATGCAGTTACGTAATCACTTTTTGCCAGTAGAGCAAACGATCTCTGAACTGCATGGGCGTAAGTGAAAACATGACCTACATCTGTCGTTTTTACAGATTTGTAATGAACCCCGACGCTACTTCAAAAGAACCTTTTATTTACATTGGTGAGGATGTTCCTAAAGTACCCAGAGAGAAGCTCGTAGCTGCACAAGTTAAACCAGGTAAAGCATTGTTTTGCTCGTCATTGTGGGTGAAAGCACAAACAAGGAAGATAAATGAGGCGTAATTATTACATCATACAGAGATGTCAAGTCGAGGCAGGGCTTACTTATCTCATTTCAATTACTCAAGATGATGAAAGTACAGACTAGCTTCAAAAATGAATGTGTTGCGTTACACAATTAGTGAACTGAATTCTATTCGCGGAACTAAGTATGAATGCTATCAAGAACAAAACTGATGCTTGATTGAGATCAGTTCCAGTGGAGCAGCTGATTGTTTCTGAAATAACGAGTGCAGTACCAGGAATACATAAGTTACTTTGCAAATCCCAAGGTGGGACACGGTTCAGTTAACTGTAGAATAAAACGAAAAAATGCATGTTCTGAGATTGGAGGAGGTATTGATCGAAGTAGAAACTACGCCCAGCAGGAAGTTAATTAAGTGAGGAAGTAGTGTACATGACTGGAGTCGTATTAAGAGGATAATGATTTCAGTTGCTACACTTTCTCAAAAGACAGGAACAGCTGGTAATATTGAGAGTATTTAGTGTGAGAACGTTGAGTTCAACGTGATCTTGATTGTGCCTCTGCCTGAAGCTGGGAAAAATTACTCCTTTTTTGCTCTAGATTACATTACAACTACAACTTATAGACTTTCCTGTTTATTTTCAGGGGACCTGGTCTTAATAGACGGCCTTGTCATTCACCAGAGCGAGCACAATACATCCGACAAGCCTAGACTAGCGTATACTTTCCATGTAATCGATTTGAACTGTGCCTATTCTGCGGATAATTGGTTGCAACCTACGGATGCTGGAACTTTCGAGAGATTGTGAGAAGAGCTTCCTGTCCGGAGCTCAGCAGATTCTATTGTTACTTTTACTGGTTAATTAAGCAGATTTATGAAGCTTCTCTTAAAAATAGCATTTTTGTGCAAGTTTGAGTCCTAACGTTACTAAAAGTTATCATTTCCTCATGATAGATTTGAAAAGATTATATTACAAATTTCTAGGAACACCTGCGAGTGATGGTTCTTGTAAAAATGTAGATAAATCTCGTACGGCACTAGTGCTCAGCACATGGAATAACACGTGAAACTTCAGAATTGTAACGGAAACTCGCTTTATATACAAATGAATCGGGCTCTTCGGTCTACGTTACAAGCCAAAATTCCAAGTTATCAAAAATATGTTTCTGAGAGAATCACCTATAACAAAGTATCTATTACCTCGTGTGATAACATTGAGCACCTGATCTTTCCGTGGGAGTAATTGTAAACACGCGACAAACAATGGATCTAATCCCTCGTAGGCAAAATTAATTATCTACAAATTCATCCAGAGCTTAAGCACGAGCCCGAAACACACCGAAGGGTGATGTTCAAGTCCTTACAGGGAAGCAGAGTAGGACGTTTGGTGGGGAGAACTGTCTCTCAGAGGTCATCATCAGGATACGTGTCCGATTCCAAGCTAATCACCTTTCTCATTCTCACGAGCTTGCTGTGGCAAATGGGTTGGCATGTATAATGACGGAGTTAATTCTGGTATCCGACAGCGGACGCGAGTTCTTCGGATTTACTGGCAGCTTTTCAAGTTCTTCTAAAGCCTCAAATCCATCTATTACCCTGAAATTCCAATGAGTTCGTGAATGATGTATTGTTAAAATCAAACTGGATCATTACTTGCAAATGATGAATTTTTGGAGTGAATTAGCTAGCAGCAAAATACTGAACTTATCTTACCGGCCAAATATTGTATATTTAAGATCTAGATGTGGCTGTGGCGCATAGGTTATAAAAAACTGACTACCATTTGTGTTCGGTCCACTGTTCGCCATAGAAACAACTCCTCTCGTCGTGTGCTAAAAGATGATTTTTAGAATGTTAAAATGGATACTCTTAGCTCTTGCATCTAACGAACAAGAGGCATTGACTATAGTAACTTCGTCTTTTGAATTTATCTTACCTTCNTTTGAATTTATCTTACCTTCAGCTCTTCCTTAAACTCATCAGCAAACTTCTTCCCCCATATAGATGTACCACCTTTACCAGTTCCTGTAGGATCTCCAGTTTGGACCATGAATCCTTTCATGTTGCGATGAAACAAGGATGTGTTATAATAACCGCTTGCACATAGGGCCAGAAAATTTTCACAAGCCTTCGGAGCTAGCTCACAGTGGAGCTCTATTTTGATATCTCCCACGTCGGTACGTAAAGTCACAGACTGAAATATTCAAAAGCAATTTCAAACTACTCATCAGCAATCAAATCCAAGCCAATATTTTCCTTTTCAACGTAATGAATCTTACCATTGTCAACTATGCCGCAATAAAGTGCAAACTTTGCAAAGTGACATGAGGCTCCTTGCTCGTCAACCTTGTCCTTTATTTTCTAGTGGAAGTCCTATTCGAAGGTAAGATGGGTAACCTTTCCGAAATTAAAGATCAGAACAGTTTCAGAAAATTGTGCTGTTTCCAACGGGGAGCCAGATATTGTGTCACCTGAATCGAATTTAAAAATCAGAAATTCGAATCAGAATTCAAAACATTGAAAAACAATATATCAATTCAGAACATATAAACTTGGGATTATACCATTCTCATAAGTTGTTTGTTCATTACCTGTGGCAGTCTCAAATTTCTCACCAAATAGCCCTTCAAAATTAGCTAATTTTACTGTTTCGGCAATGCTTTGCCGGCAAATTAAGCGATTTACAAAAATCGGCATGAGGATTGGCGCCGTGGACACTAAACCATAGTTCTAAAAGGGCTAATTTTATGTATTAATATCAATGCATTTTTACTTAGGTTGAGCAGAGACTTCATGCAGAAGCCGGCTCGCTTCCTCTCAATATGCTTTCTCACAATGCGTCACCTTAGCATCACCTTTACAATCCAATGTTCTTGCTTAAGCTGTCCTGATTTTCGAGGACGAAAGCTTTTATCAGACATTCCTGGCCTGATGCATGACCTGAGCCCTTACTTTTCTTTCCGTAGGTTTAGAGCGTTCTCGGGATTTAATAGAGCATTGGCATGGAGACGGCCGTACCTACCTTCAATTCTACCACAGCATCTAAACCTTAGCCTACTCCTGTTTGGGCTCCGATACAGGCAGTTCCACTTCTGCTTAGCCACCTTGACTGCATACGGAATGGGTACCTGAGGTAGACGGTCGAGGCTGCGAACATGCCATCTTCGGCACCGTAAAGACGTACAAGATGAAGTTTCCATTGCATTGCATTGCTGCTCACAGGATTTGAGGATAAGGAATATTTGAAAGCACACTCTCGTAGAAAAAGTGAAACTTATTACATCACGGGAATCGCAAAACTGTGATTTTAAACCAGCGGATTCTGATTTTTACATAGAAATAATAATTTTTTATTTAACTGTAATTGAAGTGAAGCATTGTAATCTCTCGAATCTGCGCATTCGTCGCACCTTTGCAAGCGTGCTCCAGCTCGAACAGTTTTCAAGGTTCGTTGCATCAAGTGAGAGGTTCGGTTGGTACCGCCGTGGACAACAGTAAACAGGTATTCTAAAGTTACAATTAAGTTAAATTATAGCGAAGAAGCCATTACCTGGGAATATTACAAATTTCGTGGCTTTATTACCAACTAAATCTTCATTTCGAGTGTGGGACCAGTTTCCTTTTCATATTAACTTTAAAAAATTAATTGAATTGCATACATGTAGAATTTGGCAATGGCTGTTCGTTAATCAAACTGTGAGAGCTGCTATTAGCTCCGTGGAACCTTAAGTTTTAGTGAAACGCGCTATCTTTTTTTCTCGATAATTTTTAGTACCAATATTATTGTGTAGGTCTCCAAGCTTTTATATGTTTACCGATAGTAGAATGGGAATTAATGAGGAGTAAGTGATAATGATGAGGAGCAAGGACGAGACGTTTGATTATGACCAATACTGAGAATCGTGCTGAATTAGATAATGCAGCATTTGTGCTGGGTTAGCGTTTACACGCTTGGATGCTCTAATGTTCTCTTTAGATGCGATCTGTTGCATTGCAGTCGGAACTATCTTAAATTTAAATTTTTTTACGGTAGATGTGGCATTAGCAGTACTTGTAAGTTTCAAGAGCTGGTTTTAATGGTAACATTGGCTAAATTTTTGAAGCAGGCACCTGGTTCGGGTGGATTTGGAAAACGGAAAATGAGTAGCTCGGAAGAAGTTTCATGGATCAGCTGGTTCTGCGGCTTGCGGGGGAATGAATTCTTTTGTGAGGTGAGAAAGAAAACTTGTTCGCAAATAATTTAATAATTTTTGCAAAAATTACTTCTAAATAACTGGTGAAAATTTCATTAGTTATAGACAAAACATGACAAAAGTTAAAATTTAAATTGTGATTATTGTTAAAATTTTAGGTTGATGAGGATTACATACAAGACAAATTCAACTTAACCGGCCTGAATGAGCAAGTTCCTCACTACCGTCAGGCTTTGGACATGATTTTGGACTTGGAAGCTGATGATGAAATAGAAGATAATCCTAATCAATCTGATCTCATTGAGCAAGCTGCCGAGCTTCTTTATGGACTTATACATGCGAGATACATTCTTACAAACCGTGGGATCGCCCAAATGATCGAGAAGTACCAACAGAACGACTTTGGACATTGTCCCCGAGTCTATTGCGAGAACCAGGCCATGCTTCCGATAGGTACATATTTAAATTTATGCATGTTTACCTTCAATTGCTGTAAACATATCGTGATCAAAGGTTGGAGACACATGTTCTTCGACATTTGAGGACTGGATTGAAGCATTCAACTGAAAGTTGGACGCTGGAGAAAGAAATAGTGTCAAGGAGTTGTGGGTTGACCATGCGCCGCATATGTGTGATTGAGCATAGACTGTAGCTTGCCCGTGATTGATTACCGGATGCGATTAACCTTGGCGTGAATTGCATGCGACATTTGCAATAAGAGTTTTTCAGTTCCAGAAGTAGAACGGTATGGTATATTACTTTGTGCCTGTCGCAGGTCTATCGGACGTTCCTGGAGAAGCTATGGTGAAGTTATACTGTCCCAAATGTAATGACGTCTACACTCCAAAGTCTTCACGTCACCATCACACAGACGGTGCCTACTTCGGAACTGGATTCCCTCATATGCTCTTTATGGTGCACCCTGAATACCGCCCTAAGCGTCCTGTCAACCAATTTGTACCCCGGTAAGTGTACATATCTGAGTTCAAGCAATCCTGTGATGAAAATCTTGCAGAGTTGCGGTATTAGTAAAATAGCTGGTGTCTGACCTTAGCGGTGTTTCTCCTTTCAGCTTGTACGGATTCAAGATCCATCCCTTGGCTTACCAAATCCAGTCTCAAGCGGCATCCAACTTCAAGGCTCCTACAATGAGAATGAGCTATAACAACGGGAGTAGGAAGTAAACAGTGACCTCTACTTTCTTGCTGCAACCTTTGTAAGGCCCAACCTCTGCTGTATCGGACGACCTCTTAACGAAAGTTTAAATAATAAGCTCCACGGAAACCCCATATTCAAAGTCTTACAGTTACAACTCTTGAAGAATTTTCAGTTAATTTAAGATAATGAGATTAGAATACTGTCGAAAGACAACGGCTTTCGGGTTACTATCTTAAAACCGTATCAGTTATCGACGCATGTCGAGGCCGTGCTAAAGTGTTTGAAATAAGTGTATTTCAAACAAATGAAAGCCCTATAACGTCAAGTGAAGCAAGATAGAGTTTACAAAGTAGCCTTAAGGTAGGCTTAAATATGTAATCGGTAAAAGTACGGATCCAAAGGTCTTGAGACACAAAATTTACTGGTAAGAAGCTGGTTATTATAAAATATTCTTTTTGTAAACTCATTTAGAAGGGACAAATGTGTATGAAAGATATAGTCTCCCTCAAAGACAGAAATTCAGCTTTGATAAGTTGAGCCCATTTCTTTTTTATTATTTATCTACCAGCAATGACATCTACTTGCTGTTTCTTCATTCCTGTTAATCGAAAGCATCTGCTAAGCAGTTCTACAAGTCCAATAAATTGGCAATGGCTATCGAATCATTGCGGCTGGAATTTTTCCTAAAGCTTTAACAGTCCAACCTAGACTTGCGATTGGGTATACCGAAAAAACCTTTCCTTTTTGCTGTCATTCCAACTAATTCTCTCCAACTCAAGTAAGAAGTAGTTAGACCTAAAACTAAAGAATGAAACGGATGTCACGTACTAGCAGCTAGCAGAAATAATTTAACGCAGCTACTACAACATAATACAGCACGCCTACCTTGCCTTGTAACATTGCAAGTTGAACACAACGCTTAAATGTCGAACTTTCAAAAGGGATACATCAAGGATTTTGACGCTTGTTTCAGTATAAAGCCTGCATCCATCACCATCATCAGTAGTCGTAATAGCTCCAATGCTGTAGGACAAGTAAGTTAATGACTTTCCTTTTCTCCATTATTTCTCCTACTACACTACATCAAGTTGTGTCGTAAGGGAAAATATACTTTCGAGCTTTCAGTACATCTTCAGGATTCTAGTTTTGGCACTGTTTTAATCGCATCCAATTTTTCAAATCATTATTTCTTACCTCCTACTGCGTCTAACCGCAATTTTCGAACCCACAAGCCACCAAAACTTAACTACATCAGTTTGCCCGGTTGCGGTTGCAGATACCCTAATTTGCTCTCAGATTTCGTAACAGAGTGAGAAAGGCCTATTATAATACTTTCTAACAGTAGGATCGCACTTTGTCAATTTGTAATGCGGCCGCTACAAGGATAATCTTCGTTAATTTTTCCCTCGTCGTGCGGCAATTCCACTAAACGTTTCAGGAGCTCATTATTCGAAAGCTCTCTCAAATTCACATGCCAAGAATAGTACATGACGACTGATAATAGAAACTCGTAATCGCCGGGCTTGAAATTACAACCAAATTATTCTCTTGAAGCGTAACAGCATTCACTCGAACCTTTTACTTAGAGATTCTAAGTGACTCGGAAAATCGAGTTTCCTGTTTGCTCCTCGTATCAAATCCCTGTTCTTCACGCAAGCTGGTGCTTAAAAGGGTCGTTACCGCTTAGACT
This sequence comes from Sminthurides bifidus, assembly GCA_009872375.1. Lineage (NCBI taxonomy): Eukaryota > Metazoa > Arthropoda > Collembola > Symphypleona > Sminthurididae > Sminthurides > Sminthurides bifidus. Next base: position 17,692 of record VRMD01001139.1, read on the forward strand.
AATCCTTTTGGTGAAAGTTGCTCGCTAAAACAAACTAATAAATGGTCACATTACAGCACTGACAAATAGAAACTCGTAATCGCCGGGCTTGAAATTACAACCAAATTATTCTCTTGAAGCGTAACAGCATCCACTCGAGCCTTTTACTTAGAGATTCTAAGTGACTCGGAAAATCGAGTTTCCTGTTTGCTCCTCGTATCAAATCCGCGTTCTTCACGCAAGCTGGTGCTTAAAAGCGTCGTTACCGCTTAGACTAATCCTTTTGGTGAAAGTTGCTCGCTAAAACAAACTAATAAATGGTCACATTACAGCACTGACACAAGCCTTTTTTTGCAGTCGTTCAAAAGGTATGAGGTAGAATTTCAAGGAACGCCGTACTTTAAGCCACCTTGTCATCAACGAAGCCAATATGACGGATGTAAAAGTGCATTGTGCTCAACAGAACAGAAAATGCAAAAACCGCGTCATTTCCGCAGGATTAATCGTTATTTGCAAAGTGCGAATTTAATTCCTCCACTAAAAGAAACTTGATGGCGTTAAAAATATTCTGCAGAAGTCGCTACAACGTTTTCCTCTCCCTCCATCGTTTCTCTTCACAGTATCTTTTGAACACAAAATTTGCAACAACTTCATTTTCATTGCTAATTTCACACCTAGACATTTTAGTGCATGAAAGGTGCAGTTGTCGCCCGCTGCAGCAGTAAAATACTAAAGTAAAGTTTTACTATCTCAGTTAATGTATATTGTACTCATATCATAAACAAAGTCACGTAGTTGATGACGATACGACGCCCATTTCACGTAGCATCGCATTGTCACTGATTATGGCTGCATCTAAGTGTGCAAAATTCGGTTAACAGCATTGCTTCATACTGACGCTTTTAAGTTTCAACTTAACCACACAGCATGAGTACTGCAAATTGCAAATTTTGTCTGCAATTCGGGGTTTATGTAATTCTACAACGTCTCTTTAGTTGCGACCCCAAACGTTCTCTGCGATGACGGCTGAAGCCCTAAGCATGGAGTGCTGTTGCCTCTATTTTTTCG
>VRMD01001140.1:0-18737 GCA_009872375.1 Sminthurides bifidus
TCTAGCACCAGCATCCAGATTACAAAGAGGATGAGGTTGAAAAAAAAGCCTGGGACAAGAATAACATTCATGGAAGTTGTCACATGTCTTTTGGTATTGGTGAAGAACACTAGGCATTTCTACAGGTCCTTGACTATGTGTCCCACTCCTATGAAACTTTATGCAAGAGCTATAAGCTTCTCACTCCAAGAAATGAAGAGGTAAAGCACCAGCTCAAGACACAAAGACACATCTTACGCAACTTGAGGACTTTTGTCCTCATGTGTGTTTAATCTTTTCATGTTCATTTTCTCTGTTTACCGACCGTTGGAGGAAATACCACCCAAGTCCTTGTCCACAAGTGGTTGTACTTTACTTGTTATGGAATGGATATTGAACTTTTTCAAGAGGTTTGCCCGGGCTAGGCGGATGCGATCCGTTGCTCATTCTACTCACTTTTGTCCAGAGGGCAAAAACCAAGTGCACTTAATAACCCCCGACTAATGCCATTGTGTCGTAATCTAGTAACGAGTATTGTCGGCATTTGTGTAATTTCTCATTTCATATATTGCATTGTTATTTATTCTCGTATCTCTGCTTTCGGACTGGACGAAACCACCCTGGAAGAAAATGATGAAGAACCAAGAGGCGAGAGCCGGGATGCGAGAAGCAACAGGTGAATTACGGCGCTCCGGTCGTAATTCAAATTATGTCCGAAAGTGACTTATTCAATCGGCCTTTCCTTCCTTTGTAATGCAAGCTTCTTTAGCTAATGTTCTTGTTCTTGGACACTAATTCAGCTCATAAGGCTGCTTTAAGCGCTGGTTAAGAATCTCCGGCTGGTTGTAACTTTCCCTTTACAGTCCGGTGTTTTTTGTGTCCCCGATCCTCATCTTGTCTTCTTTAAGAACCTTGCCTTGTTGTAGCATACGCTCCGAGTACAATGTTTCAAGCCAAGGAACGTAAACGAATCTGTTCCAGGATCAGGGCTTGGGTTTCTGGACAGGTTCCGGGGGGAGTGAATGTGCCCAAATCCGAGCAAATATTTAAAATCCGGCCCTTGAAGCCTTGCATACCAAATTTTTAAAAAACTCGTGTGAACAAACGCAACCAAGTTCTTTTACTTTTCATTTTCACAGACACACAGAAAGGTAAAGCACCAGCAACTTTTTACATTTCGCCTCCAGCTACACAAGATGCAGTAACCAGATTTTTAACGCAAGAGTAACAAGAGATAAGTACTATGCCATGCGGAGTGAACAAGATGCACGACTTGAGCATGTGGAAGATGGCAATTCCTTGAGAGAAGATGAGCTTGTAAACTTGTTTTCAAGACTTTGTGAACAGTGACTTACTTGCTCGCAAAGACGGAGAAACGAATGGAATGAAGAACAAGCATAGGAGAATGAATCAAGACCGATGATGATTTTAGGATCTTCTTATTAGAGAGTGCAGAGAAATCACTTCGTGAGATCTTTCAACGTTCGAATTTGAATATAAAACTTCCATGGGTTTGTTGAATATTTAAAGCTTGGAAGAGCAGCAGTTGAAGCGTTGGAATAACATACAAGGGAGATTGGAGCTTGCCGGTTTTTTTATCATGCCATGTAACAAGTGTGCATTCATTCCAGTTTTGGTTGTGCCGTACTAATATTTAAATTACAGTTTTTCTTCAGACCATAAGTTACAAGTTTGAGGCGATTCTTGCTCCAAGTAGGGTGAGAGGAAGGAAACGCAACTTGAGGTTTTCGGATGGGAAGAAGATGATTCTTGCGAACTATACTGAGTGGTTTGGAGATTTCCCCTCTCTTCTCTAATCAAGCGATGATAAATGCGTAACATGCCACATGGAATTATCCGGGGCTACGTTCAGAGCATTCTTATTCTGGAATTATTGCATGACGATTCTGTTTCGGCGATGAGTTTTGTGAAGAAGCTTCATAATCATAAGATGGAAATTGTAGAAATGCAATTTTGTTTAGTTGTTCAAAACGAGACTTGTGCAAAAGATTTTATAAATGTGAATGAACCCTGAAGATTTGCCACAACATTTGCTTAGTTATCTTTCCAGAATTTTATTCATTGTTCCGCTGACTGAACTTGACTTGAGCATTATAGTTTGGATACGTCCATCAAGGGCTAAGAATCTGTTGCTTATTGCTACAGCTTAAGAAAACTTTTGGTCACGGTCTGTAGACCGTTTGTACAGAGTACAGACATGTTCACCTTTCATTGAGACATGAGTTGATTGGTGTAAAGGCGAAGAATGGTAAAGAATGATTTGAAAATTGTATGGTGGGAAGATGCTCTAGGCCATGTTGCATGTAACTAAACATTTTTAAACCAGGTACTTGCAGGCGAAGAAAACCCAATGCGGGATTTCGATCCATAGAGTTTGATATTTCATAGGTGTGGGTCCTTCTGAATCACTGATTTCTCACCTGAATTATAAAATCATTTGCTAATTGTTCTTTGCTTAGGTTAATGTGGACATAGATACATTGTCGAATATTACGTGGACTCGTCAGCCTGTCCATGATATTAATCCTTATTTTGCTACTGTTTCTCAGGTCCGGTTATACTACAAGATTTTGAACTGCAGATCAGCCTGACCTGGATTCAACTCCAGGCAGAGTTTCCTTATTGAGAAACAACACCAATTGGCTGCTGAAGCTACGAACTAATCTTTGCGCTTTTCTTTCCCAGAAATGCATAACCGATACCAAAGCTCCAACAGTCATTTTCAACGGTTTTTCTCCTAAGACGCTCCGGGCTCCGGGTTCCAGCCCATCCCTTGTAAACATAAACCAAGAGCTGAAAATACGTTGTAGTCTTGACACTTGCATGAATGCCAGATTCATCCTCCAATTCTACCACAACGATGGGAAAGGATCCTCAACAGCGCTCAACATGTAACCCACAGACCATGGGTCTACGCAGGAGACCTCGGCCCTTTCTTCAGAATCACAATCACGTTAAAGAATTTTCACCACATTTATCTATTATTGAAGGGCGCAAAGAGATGAGTCAAGGGAGGAATTATATTTCACGAGGTGCGACGGATCAAGTAATGAGGGTTGTTTTCAAACTTTTACATTAGGAGGAGTTCTTTTTCCTTCGTGAGATTTTCTTCCCGGTTATTATTCCAAGACACACATCACTTTGTACCCTGTCCGTTAACATGATCTCGGTGTAACCGCAGCAGACCCTCAACCTCTCTGTTGCTAGGTAACTAGGACTACACAGAAACATTCGGATCCTCCTTTCGGTTTGCATGCCTCAATCCAGATTCTCATTCACACAGGGCTGGAAACACAAACGAGCGTGATGATAACTTACCTATCCTTACGCGGTATTGGCATGTATTTCTTGTTAGTTGAAATTGAGTTGCGTGAGATAAGAAGATGATTCTTGTGAACACGAGGGCCTCATAAAAAACTGAGCTACAAATATGTGGTAATCTGGCAGTCACACACTTAACGCTTTTACTTTAGAACATGCACTTGCACTCGCGTCTAGATTCATGTACCCATCTTCCATTCCATGATAGCATTATGTATCCACGTACCCTTTTGTTTAGCCGTTACAGCTTATGTTGATCTTCTGAAGGGTCTTCGATTGGCCTTACTTTCAGCCATTTGACTTTTCTTGTGATGTTTTTCTTCCACTTCACAATGATCGGATGATTAGTAACGTGTTTTTAAAAAATTATACCCTGGGTTTTTAAACCCAGAAAGTGCTAATAAGTTGGTGGAAAACCGGTGTTAGGGATGAGAGGATGCATGTGATACAATCAGTGTGAACGAAGTTCCATCTGATACTGTCGGTATTCTGTATTTGTAACATCTAATAGATTCTCCAACTCTGTTCTGAATCCTTACATTCATGGATCCAAGAGGATTTCATAATTACTACTACTGATAACAAATTTTTTTTGAATTGTTGATGATCATTCTATCGTTTCATCGCCAAAATTCGAAAAATCGGTGTCCAGGAAGTCCCGGTCTTAATCATGAGATCTGATAACAACGTTGGAATGCACTGCCATTGCCCTGCTGTTATATTTAGAGGCCAAAAATATCAGGAATTGATGAAGATCTGAACTCTTCATCTTCTTAATTCGAAAAATCGGTGTCCAGGAAGTCAACTCCGGAATCACGAGAGTTGAAAATTTTATCATTTTGCATCGTGCACCCCATCTAACAGCGTAGCTCATTCTAGTATTCTACCTTAAAAACGAAAATTTTTAATCGTCATCTAGTCTCAAATTATCTGCAAGAAGATCGAAAAAAGTAACATGCACATTTTCGAGCTTCACCTTTAGCCGTCATCAGGCCCTTCTGCTCTGTAATCAATGAAACGTCCATACTTGTGTCAGACCGGGCTACGAGCAAAATTGTTTATTGATCAATTTCACACTTGAAGTGACGATTGACAACTATCAGAGTTGCGCAAATTTTCCTCCAGCTCTGTTACTGATGCATGGAAGTCCTCTAGTTCTGATCAAATATTCTGCCAAGAAACATGTCTTAATCAAATTCATAATTAGTGCACGAGCAATTCATAATTACAGAAAAACCCCGATTTATCAACCTATTCTTGGAATCTGTCCGCAGCATTTGTGCACACGAAGGCTTTTAGCCCGAGCAGTTGCATAAGACTGGCGGAAGTTTTGAAGTTCGCTTATTTACATGCAAACTCGTCAACAATAGTGCATCGTTAGCATTGTTGATTTTGTAAAAAATTATCTTCATTTCGTTAAAAAAGACAGAATTTATCGACTTAATTTAAGACAACGGCCATGGGTTTTATGGACACATCGTATTTCCACGGAAAGTTCACCCTACTTTCCCTGTATTCAACTGTGCAACGTACAGAATGGGTCTTTCGCCTCCATTACATTTGGACCAGCTGGTTACTTATTTTCTTCACACTCATGCTCAGCTACAAAGAATGGGTGGGCTCGCACATCGAATGCACTCCAATTCAAGAAGACACATCTAACGATCCCGTTATCCCGAAGAAAGTCGTCCACACCTACTGCTACGTCACCTCCACTTTCACGGTTCGCAAACCCGCTTTGTCTTCCTATGCACTGCATTAGTTTCGTTATAATTGCAAGTAGCCAAAGCTACTCTTAATGAAGCAAGTTTCATGCATGCCCTAATGGTTTCACTAGGTACCGTACGACTCCAGGCTGACCTCCGTCGCAGGCAGCGTGGCCGGCCCCGACATGTCCTACCGCTACTTCGGCGGACCTCCTTACATCGACGGCAAGTCGGAGAAAATCATGCACGCTTACTACCAATGGGTTTCGTACTTTCTCTTCCTGCTCGCCATAATGTTTCAAGCGACTTTCTTACTCTGGACCAACTACGAGAGCTCGAAGCTCGATCATTTTGTCCAGCCTCTAAATGTGAGTTAAACGCCAATTTCTAACTATGGTTTTAACCATGCCGTTCCACTGCGACGTTGACAAATGTAAGTTTTTGACTCGGCTTTGCCTATTTAGGAACGTAGCTTGAAACACGAGAAGGAAGAGGACCGCCTCGTCAATCTCGCCAGGTACCTGATCGAGTCCCGCGGCGAGCATTTCTGGTTCAGCTCGGTCTACATCCTCTGCGAATTCGGCAACTTGATCGCAATTGGCCTGGCCATGTGGCTAACGGACGTTTTTCTCCAAGGCGAATTCTCCCAGTATGGTTACCAAGTATTTGACTTTCTGGCTCAAGATCCAGAACTGCGCAGCGATCCCATGGCTCGAGTCTTCCCTCGCATAACCAAATGCCTGTTCCGAAAGATCGGGCCCAGTGGTAACATTGAGCGATTCGACACAACGTGTGTGCTCGCCGCAAACGTTGTGAATGAGAAAATTTTTGCCTTTTTGTGGCTTTGGTAAGCAATTTCCAAAATTACACCCGCCATTAACCCAGGGTGCTTGAACCATAACAATTGCCACAGCCACATCAGCAAAGACATTGACTTACTCCAATTCCCTCTTGCACAGGTACATAATAATCGCAGCTTTCACTGCGGCTCAGCTGGTTCACCGCATCATGACACTATTATCAGCATCCTTTCGCCGCAAGAACCTTGGACTGGATTCCTACACGAATTCCCAGCTTGCCGTAGTAGTCGATCGGATAACTACAACTGACTGGATTTTGCTCCGGCTCATTCGTCTCAACTTGCCTTCCATACGTTTCCAGAGGCTCATCACGAAAATGTACGATGTTCTTGTCGAGAACAGTTACACAAACGCTAATCCCGTGGCCGTAGCGCAGACTGGATAGAAGAGAAATTCAATTTCAAGGCTAGCAATGTTCAGCAAGTTGCATTGATTGATTCTTCTGAATCCTGCTAACGTTCTTTACATTGCTACATAAGCCTTGCTAGGGAGTCAATTCAGGGGTGATGTTTCTTGCCGTTAGTTTTATATGGGCCATTACTGTATGCAATGAGGAAAAGAGACTTTTGTAACTCGCTGAACACTCGTATGCGTGTTCAACTCCATCATTTGTCACGAAACTGTGAATTTTTTTGCAACTTTGTTAAGCATTTTAGCAACTCAGCTCGCAGCTCTAGTAACTTAGCCGTTAAGTCGCTTAAGCCGTGTTTTAACACACTGTAGCTCATAGTTTGAATCATAACCTTGACTTACAACCAGCTTAATTGTACGTAAGCAAGCCGCAAACACGCCTCTGTGTGTACTTTAGCTCGGCAGCACTGCCCTAGTTATCAACTCGCAAATTAACCAACAAGGTCACATCAGTCAGTGTAACATGCTCGGCAATGTCGCTGCGAAATTCTGTGCTCGGCTCCATCTTGCACATGGTTGCGAATACCAGTGTGCGAAATTGGGAAAGGGTGTTCGGCATTGAACAGATCATTTTTCCCTCATGTTCCCTCCTGTTCATGTAATCATGCTAAAACTGCAATCTAATTTAACCAAAGGCGATGCATGTTCACTGCAAGTCTGACAGGTAATTCAATTAAGTTTCTTCTAGGAACATGGGTGGTGTAAAAATCTGCGATTATTTTACACAATAAGGCATGGAATCTAAAATGTACAGTAGTAAGTTAAGGCAATTTTTGTAAAATTGCAATTCAAGGTTGTTCGGCAGGTGCCTATGCCTTTATCATGCATGCCCTCCGTCCTCGGTTGCATATCTGATGTGCTGTGTTTGAACAAAATCAAAAATCTCTCCGAGCAATTGTCTCACCTCATCATCGAATACTTTCAAAGTTTCAAAGCCATTTGCTTCAAGGCTCAAAGGCATTATTTAATGTCCAAAGCTTTCAAATCACACGAAAATAGCTTTGACGCCCCACCACAAAAATCAATCACCATCACCACAATCTATAATCACTTTCACCTGACTGTAAGCATAGATGAAGCAATTTCCGCCCATATTGAAAGGTCATGCTTTACCCTAATCTTCAGTCTTACCTGAACCATCCCATGGCACCGAACAGACAAATGTGCATTCCATGTGAGTTAAAAGTTGCACCCCTGAGTAAATTTTGTCTTCGTGTTCTAGCGAAAAGAACGGAAGTGCCGCAAGTTATAAGCGATGAAAATAGGTTTCACATTTGCATACCAAATGTAAAGCGTGGGCAAAGAATGGCAAAAGTGATAAAGAACCGGCAAGCCCACTTTTGACGGCATGCCGTCCTAGTAAGCATATTACAAGTTTGAATGTGAGCTCTTGAGTCGCCCGTTAAAATTGGCGATTCGACCGTTAATATTTCCATTTAAAATCATTCGAAAGTACAGATCGTAAGCGAGGAGACTGCGTGTCTAACGGCCTGTTTCCTCAAGTGATGACAGGATTCGCCCTAAATGCTATTTAAAAGAGTCGATGAGACGTAGCATTTTCTTTATGCACGAGTAAAGTTCAATTCCATGATAATCTACTGTGTACTGTTGTAATGTAATGTGCTGATTACACAGGTGTACAGTATTACAATTACAGGTAGGAGAAAGACTTGCTCTTCTGTCGCTCGATCCGCTCTGGTTTGCTCTCATCTCGCAGATTGTAGAGAGTGAACGGTGTGAGAAAAGTGGAAGGACCGAATCACATTGTGTGTTTACAGTGTATACAATCACGGCATCCGAACAGTGCACAAAGCCAAGGGAAAGAAAACAGGTAAATGTAATAGTTTCCTGGAGGCAATGCAAAACAGTGTAATGGCAAGCACAGCATGACCTGCATTTGTAGAGTAGACGTGATGCGAAACTTGAATACGGTCATGCGGCGCTTACCTCTTGTTTCGTCAAGGCAGCTGCAATTTAACAACGTCAACGTTGTTGCTGCCGGTACAAGTGGATTTTTAAGAGGAATTGCAGTTTCCTCTCTCGGTCGTTGCTCTGCAATTCCTATTCTGCCATTCTGCGTATCTCATGTGTCCTTAACACATGTTATTTCCACCGGCTATTAACTTACGTGAACGAGCTGTAACAAATGGAAGGTGGGCAGGAAGGAAGCTATGCTGAGAGCTGTGAGATTGTACGGAATTAATTTTGTAACTAACGGATTTGTTACACGCTATGCCGAGACAATTTTAAATCACCTTTACAACATTAGGAATTGCTGATGCGAATTTTCAAATCTTTACGCACGTAAACTTGCGCCGATGCAGGTTTGTGTCAAGTCATTCTCTCGTGTTTCGTTGCAGTACTCAAAGTCTCCCTTCCTTTTGCACTGTCATTCAAGGAGAAAATTTTATCGTTTTGGCCTCGGAATGTGATTGAGTTTCGAGGAGTAATTTTTTTCCGTAGATACGATGGAATATCCCCACTTAAACTGTAGTGACATGACATGCTGTATTAGTCGAGGCCATTATTGTCACAACAGAGCACGTTTGTCGTGCTATTTAGTGCGGTTAGAACATCCATACAAGTTTATAATACACTGAAAGCAAAGTGTAATTTGACTGTTTGAAGTGTTTGATGCAGGCCTGTCCTGGTTGGTGCTTATGCTATAATTAGATGATTAATTGCAAATCTTGTGGTTGTAAGCGTGCCTCATTCCATTTGAATGAAACATTCTGCGTTGCGTGCACGCCTCGCAGAAGCAGCTCCTGTAAAAGGAACTTCTCATTCCAGCATGGTATTGTCAATTATTTTATTCCCAACAATAGTGACGAAGCACTTGTTCTTTTATTGCCAGTACGAGCATCAGCAGTGTGTATTATTGCTACGGCAAAAGCCCACTATCAATTCTGAAGGCATGAAAGCATGTTCACCCTCTTTCTATTGCCTGTTCTTGAACAAGTTGGAGGCTCTTGCCTTCAGAATCATGGCGGAGTTGACAACGAAATAGTTGTGACTGTTTCGAGTTTTGAAATTGCGTATTGAGGATTGAGATTACCAGATGTGAATTACTCTTTGGATAAAGTCGACTCGAGCTGAGACTCATACTGTCCACAGAAAGTAAAGCATAGACAATGAAATGAGCTGGTAGGTGATAATGACAACGCAACCAAAACATGACTTGGTCATAAGACTCACTTCTAGTTTAGTAAGCCGAAGCAAGCGACAAACCGACCAAGAGAGCTGTTGGCTTGTTCGCCTGTTGTTACTCACACTTGTCCTCCCTTTCGCTTCATGAGTACTGAGTTCGTATTAAGTTTCAGCAACTTCATTCCATTGGCAATTTGTTTTTGTCGCTGATTGTCTGCGTGGCCTGGCTAAGCCTGTCCGAGTTGGTCAGAGAAAGAGAGTGTCATTCTCGGCAGCCTGATGATGTGCCGGTAATGGGTTTGTCCTTATTTCGAGAGAAGTAATGCGAAGGTCGTTATTTCAAATAAGGTTTCGAGTGCGGATTGTATGCGTTAGTAATTGTGGTCGAAATGTGGTGATGAAAGGTCCATGAGGAGCAAGTACGTTAAATGGTCTGTGTTTTACAGTTTGATGTAGCTTAGCTTCAGGAATCAGGAACAGAGCATTTAATGGACTCTGAGAGTCCCATTAGAATCTCATTACTACTGCAGTCCTTTGGTTTGAGAATCCATAGGTGTTACTTACCTGCATTGCTACGGTAAAAGAGCGGGTGAAAACGTCTGCTTCTGTAACTATATTTAGACGAGTTTGCTTTACACCTGTGATGTGATTATGCTTAAGTCGTCTGGAATTAGTAAGACAGCCTTGAGAAATGGCATGGATGGCATACTTCAGTGATGGTTGTCTAGGACTGGATTAGAAGCTGAGGCTTTATTTTAGACCCCCATTCCTCATGGGTTCAATCAATGGCTACCTTTAGCCGATAGCATGCTGGAGCCAAGCCTGGTTATATTACAATTTCCAAAACTCTATCATGGAGTCAAGAACTTGAGCAGAATAATAAATACAATTAAAACTAATCACAATTACCCTATAAGCTATCCAAGCTACCCCGTCTTGACTCCCGGCTTTCACTATCAACTCCGTACCTTGGAGTGTCAGGCCTGTATCTAACGAGAGGCTCGTCAGAACTCCTGTTCCGATTGAACGGAGACACGCTATCCGGTCCTGGAGCGTAAACGTTACCTTCAGAAGCATTCGTAGATTTCATAGGAAGCGTTTCGTCTATCTTGTAAGAGTCACTGTAATGCGGTGGCGGACTTGTGACCGACGGCACTTTGGTACTTCCAGAATTAAGCGATGGAACGCTGGACAGCCTCCGAGCATAGGTCGGGTTTAGAATTTCATTCAGTTTGACACAAAACCATGTGAAGTCTGCATGAGTAGAGTTTTCCGACACTCGTTTCAGCACAAACCAGTCGGGGTACAGGAGCTTGTCGAACAAGAAGGCCACGGCGGGTCGTTGCTTCGGAGTCACTCGGCGTATCAGCAACTTCTTCCTCACTGCTGGAACCAAGGCCACTACCAGTCGGTACAACAGGTTTAGACCCGAGACAATCGCCAAGATGACGAACCAGAACCTATGGAGACGACAATCTTTTTTATCTTTCCTTCCTTTCAAGCCATCCAGCGCGTGGCTTCATACTGCCATCATTGCAAATTGAAAATCTCCTCTGATATTGTCACGCATTCGAGCCATCTCGGTAATGAAGTGCTACTTAGTCAGTAAAAAGATGCTTGTACAAGAAGGAAAAGGTATAAAAAAAGCAAGCGTATTTTAAAAGTATAGGAAAAAACCCACGTTTGTGCAAATAAAGATGGCCCGAGAGATAAGGAGGGAAAGACACTTAAATGGATCTATTGTGTTGAATTTGCAATTCATTCCGCCCGGTGTACACCATCAATTCATCCACGATTGTAAAAGCAGTTCTTATTTTACGACAGCCTCGTACTGGCCAAAAATTAACCAGGAGCTCACATATCTCATTACACGATTCTGAAAGACGGTAGGGTAAGCAAAGCCCATTGGGAAGAAAAAAAGCATCACATCACTTGTCCCCAGTTGCTGAGAGCCGCCACATGTGCAGACGTCGTAAATGCAAATACTGCGTGTCCTTGCGAGCAACAGGAAAGCATGTGACCAACCCACGGACCACGATGTCATTTGCGAGTAAGTAAATAATATTAATTTCTAAAGGATACACAGTGTACGAGCAGACGGCCATCTTTAAGTGCTCATCCCATCCTCATCCTCTGGCTCTTAAGCAGCATCCGCGTACACATCCAAACAACTGTACTGCAGTTGAATATTTATTCATGAAACCCCATTCCGTTTTGTCCCATCCCATACATTTCCATTCTGTGTGGTGGTGGTAATTGAAATCTAGTAATGCAATAACGCTAATGTCGCAAATGTCACCAATGAACCTTTAGCTTTAGCGCTGCTTGCCTCAACTTTGTAAAATCCTGCCATTGTTCATTGAAAATGAGAAACGAGTTCCTTCCATCTTCCATGTTAAAAGTTGTTGAGAAAAGCTGGCAATATTTCACTCGTCTTTGGCACCAGTCAACAAGGCTCATGTGACCAAGCTCATAAACGTCCCACGAGTGGAAATCAACTTTACTCAGGTACAAAAGTATCGGACCTTCAGCAGGATTTATGTCTCTTAAAACTCTTAAATGTGACACCCTAGTCGCAAATTTCTAGGTGGGCCTTCAAGTCGCAAGCCCAGGTAGTACTTGAAACGAGTTGTAAGAAGAAAAGGAGTCTCACGACTACTTGCCTACACACCTGAGCTTAAATCGACTAGCGACTTTGTTACAAAGCTCCTAGTTGACACCTTTGGTAATTGCGCAAGTGAAATTCGCTTTTCAGGCCCTTCTTTCTTCACAAACAGAAGTGTGAAATGCCGTGTTACGAGCCCACACTGACGAAATGTTTAAGGGTTCGCTTTGTCCCAACAAGTGGTTCTTCAAACATCTTTTCGTCCTAATACTTACATAATGCGTAAAATATTTTGGCAGAAACCACCGACGACGCAACCCTTTCATTAATATACTCTTCCATTGGCATTTAATCACACTATGCCTTGATTCGATCCAACCCATTAAACAAACCGCAGAGTTTTGAAACCAGCAAGAAGGGCCGTGGTAACCATTTAAGGGCTATAAACCGCCTTAAGTCTAAAATCGTATTGCGTATGAGAAACCAAGCGATTATTTACCGGAAGTATTCACTTTTGCGATGCATGATGCATTGCACGCATTTTCCTGGTTTGCGTGATTGTTTGTCTTTGACTCTTCTCTTTGATATGGCGTTTTGAGAGGCATCGGACTGATTTTGTCTCACGGTGATAAGAGAGCTTGATCTCGAGCCACGTGGAGAGAAAAAATTCAACCCAGTCTTCCATCAACATTATCAATCCGTCCTTCTTTCCTCTAAGTCATGAGCTCATGAGCTGGTCACTCAAAGAAAGTCTTTATGAGACCAGTCTTTGATTGTGAGACATCCCAACTTAAGGTCTTAGGAGCGACGCAGTAGTGCGTCTTGTCTTTCTTAAGTGGAGATTAACTCCTTGGGACTTCTCCACATGTGGATGGACAAGGAACAGTTTCAGTTTAAGAAAGCGAGCCTCTGACCAGTTAATAAATCCCGACTGGTTTCATTTCAATCCCATAATGTGTATGTAATGCACTGGGATTGAGAAATAACATTCTTGAGTTACTGCAACACTTTGCCATAAACGCTGGCTCTTTCACCATCTGCTGACAGAGAGGACGAGTAATACCAGTCCTTGTCATGGACCATGAACAAGTTTGATTCAAAACAACAAGGTGATATGTGGGCAATGCAAGAAGGCGGTTGCAATTCAAGAGAATCTGAGCTCAACAAGGATCATCGACTGCATACGACAGATCAGTAAGGAGAGCTCGTAGGGCCTGCATTGCTGTTTACTATCTCATCTGGTCTCATGTGCTAACGTAACCAATTGGACATTGACACAAAAACAAGGAAATTAAACAAACCAGCAGTGTTTAAACAAGCAAGCTTGGAGGCAATACAGCTTGATCAACCGCATACCGCATGCCAGAGCTAATGCAAACACTCAAAGTTAACTGGGTAGACGGAACTAGATTTTGATTTACTAGTAGTCGTAAAATTAATACTGGTTCGTCTTCAATCTTGCGCTGGGAAGCTCCAGCAAACGTGGGAAGGAAGCAGTACTGCATAAGCTTTGGAGTATTGCATAAGCTTGGGTTTCCAGTGGCTCTGAGCTCTAGCTCGAGCTTACATAATCTCGAGTTGCTGATTATAAAAATGCAGACAGATGGCTAATGTGAATTAAAACTCGACCTCTGGATTAATTTAAACATTTGATAGTTTCACAGTATCCGAATGGCCGGCCAAGGCTTGGCTGAGTACTTGGCTGTTGCTTTAATTTTCTTTTGTGAATGCGATTTTGATCGTATGATGAGATCGGGATTATGCCAACGCTTCTGGTCTAACGAGGTCATCAAATTTTATGACAAGCCTCAAGCATATTTCTTTGAGGAGGTCGACCAGATGTTGAGGAATTGGGAATGCTGGGCTGGAGATTTTGCACTATTATTGCAAGCAATAAGGAGAATTAGCACGTTTTTAAGCGAGTGTGGGTTCCCTTAATGATGATCGTGCCATAAAGTTCAGGAAATCATTCGCGTGCCTTAGAATTACATTCAAGCTTCAATTTCAACACTACTTACCAGAGGAAGACAAAGATCTTTTCATTAATGATGTTTAGGGCCAGGACGCACATGATATCGTACCGGATCAAGTTTCCAGAAGGTCCGAATTTGTGAAAGTCGCACTTTGCCACCTTGGGGAAGACGCGGTTCATTGGATCAATCCGATCTTCTGGGTCTTGGTAAATGAAGCTGATCACCTCAGGACCATAGGTAGAAAATTCGCCTCCCAGGAAGGAGTCCACGAGGAAAATTGTCACGACCACGATGACAAAGTTCAAAATCTCGCAAATGATGTACGTTCCTGCGTAAAGAGCGTGGTTATTGACTTCCATGGAGCAGTGAAAGGAATCGGCCAGTACTTTCACCGCTTTGTCGGCTTCCTTGCTGTCTTTTGCACTCAAGATCGCTCTTTGCTGTAAAATTATAAGAATTGTAGTTTAAAATGACCTGATGTCATAATTTTTGCGGAACCGCTAAGAATTTTAGCAGTGGTGGCGCCACCATCTGCGAAAACTCACCCTGAAGGTAGTTTTATCAAAAATTTTGTGTTCGCAGTAGGTTTTGATCAGTTTGTCTTCCCTAGCCTTCCATAGCACATGGGGTACGTAGAACAAGAGGGCCAGAAAATATAATACGAATGGCACCCATTGGTAGTACATATGGTACTTTTGTTCGTGTTCCTCCAAGATGTGGGGCCCTACACCAAAGTGAGGCACCTCTGGATAGCTTTGATTGTACCTTGAAATCATATGAATTCAGCAATTAAGCATCTTAAAATTTGAAAATTTTAAAAAGTATAGTTTTACACAATCTGAACTTCAATTTTACTTACAAATGTGGTAAGGTGTACGTGCTCATTATAAAACAGTACTGATTCATCGCTTCTTCCCGCACATCTTCTTTGGGTGGTTTGATGCATTTTATGTGTTCACCTGCATATCAATTTTAAAAGAAAGGGGGTCAGATGGAGTCGGTTTTTCGTCTAATTCAAATATTTTGTAGTAAACTTGACTTACCAACTAAACTTTGGAGAGTGACCAGGCCAGCACATACAAACAGTATACCGACCGTAACGTTGGTACTTAACCGGAAGACAAAATTTTCTATGTGAACTTTCTTTCGACTGAGTTGGATCCTTTTGCCCAAGTAGTCGTTGAAGGTAGTAAACAACGTTGCTGCGGCGGCCATCTTGAATCTTTTTACACTTGACCTGTTAATCGACTATTAAGTGCTACGGGCCTCTCGCAAAGATCTCGGCGCTATGAGCTTGATAGCTCCTTAATGGCACCGGCCTTAATTGTCGTTCTCACGCTTGTTTCTAAGATGGCGAATCAGGTGTACATTGAAGTGTTAGATACGGGCACGGAGTTATATTCACAGTACCACACCTTTGTGGGTCATATTCGGGACTAAAATCACAGGTAAGGCTTGCAGAAGCTCAATTGCAGTTTACCCCCTTCACCTTTTATCGCAATCTCATATCAAGCTTTTATTTTACTAATGCCTTCTACTGAGATAAATTTCAATTTACATGCTTTTCAACTTCAACTATCATAAGATTACACCCTCGTGTATGTACTTTTGGTCTAAAGGCTAGGTAAAGAGAGCAAATNACTAATGCCTTCTACTGAGATAAATTTCAATTTACATGCTTTTCAACTTCAACTATCATAAGATTACACCCTCGTGTATGTACTTTTGGTCTAAAGGCTAGGTAAAGAGAGCAAATCTTGCATTCTTCATAGCATCATAAAGTATATTTTAAAGTCGGTAGTTCTCATTCTAATAACTGCGAAGCATGGTGATTGTTCCTTGTTGTCTTGTTCCAAACCAATAGTTGCACCAACTAATTCTTAACTGAAATTGGATAAGGAAGCTTAAATTTCCCTATAAGTTTTTATAACGGTTTTCCTGTTGGGTGGTTATTTTTAAAAATAAGGCTATTAATCAAGATTTGTTTGTATCTGGAATGATGAGGATACAGATCTGGTTCTAGTATCTGGAAATTTGAACGGTTTACCTGATACCAAAAAAGAACCATACAATAACGCCTGGCTCTTAAATCGTTTCAGTCTCGATTTCGATCAGAAGTTTAGCTTTAGCAAAAACTTGGGGTCGTCAATAAAATATCAAATATAGTAATGTCTATGCTAAATCAACAAGTTTGTCTTTTCGTTTTCACTTTACATAACCGAACCCGATCCTCTGCAGGAACTAACTAAACATGACGTCTAAAACCCGATAGCATATTACAAAACAACTAATCTGAAGTAACACGCGAATCAGAATGTCATCTTTCATCAGGTTGCATTTTGCTTGCTGCAAAGCTTTTGATATTTTTTAGACGCTTCATGCTTGATTGGAAACTGCGACACTATCAAGTTACTTGTGCCGAGCCCATATTTCACATCCTCGCGCAAGCTCATCGGGTAATTTGATCCCTGATTGTCGGAGCGTAGACTTAGCTGACAGTCTTAATTTATTTGTCGCCAAAGTCCGTAGGTATACCCCATACTTTCTCTGGCCTTCAAGCTAACCGTAGACTTGACTTAGAAGCTGTCAAGGTGTAATTCGAAACTAGTGGAGTTGAGTTGCGCAAAATTTCTGCTTACCCATAGCAAGTAGCGTGATATTAATTGCTTGCGGTGCATCATTTCGCGATTTTCTTTGTTGCCCGCGGAAAGTTTCGCCCTCCAGTTTAAAGCTAGCCTACATTCTCAATTACGTCTGCGTAAGCATAAAACGTGAATTAATGGCGACTGATTGATTAACTCCGAGTGCATGTCGTACACATGATTCATTAAAACCACCGACGTAACCAATTCTGAGAAAGAAACCGGGTTATACAATAACGCAGCTTCAGCTTGAATTTTGCATTCGTGCGACTTAGTCAGCTATTATCATTCGCATAAAGAATCTGGATTGGGATTTTTTTATCTTTCTGGCTGGAGCATGTTTAAACTGCCGGGACGGCTTCGAGTTCGTGATCATGGATCGTGCACGCTGCAATAAGTCTGCAACAGCCAGTGCCACAGCATGCAATGTGCATGGACTCTTGAATCTTTTGAGCTAATGTAGTTCGGGACCTGAACGCAAATGCAATATCAAATTATCCTGCATTCGATTCACTTTCATTTCAGGTGAATGAACAAAGATCAGCTTTTGATGTCATCTTGTTTGTGGCTCACAGCACTGTCTTTGAAGCTGACTTGAGAATCAGTTGTTTTCTTGGGTCACCTCCCTAGTTGTAAGAATCTGCTACTGAACTGCAAATAAATGCGGGAGGTGAGGCATCATCAGGTGCATGCATGGTCGCTCGTCAAAACATCCAAGCTAGGTGTTCATGTTCATCAACCTGAGCGGTACTTAACCTGAACAGGAAATACAGCAAGTGTAGGGGTAAGGTCAAACGGAAGACAAGACTCTGGAGATTTAACATTCCCGCTGGACTGAACTTAGATGACAAATCTATCCCCAAAACTGCACATTGTAACAGTTTACCTGCAAGTTTTAGTTGCGACAGTTTTAATTGCAACAATTTACCTGTACAATAACAACGATTGCCACAAAAATATTGTTTGACCACGTTCCAGTGCAATAGCTACATAAAACTGAAGGCCAATTGAAGTGAAATACCTGTTATTGGCAGATCATCTAATTTTATAACGTATTTTGCATGCCATTTTTGGCCAAAACATCATTAAATCTCCAGGCTAGTGTAACACATAAGCGCGAAATAACCGCAATGGCAAGTGAACTTAATCATCAACTATTGTTATCTGCAGCAATCGTAATTGTATTACAGCATTTAGCCTGGAACTGGCTGCCTTGATCATGTCCAGCTTTCTGGCGCAGAACAGCATTCTTCATTTAAGTTTTAAGACGACGTGTTGTAGGTTGTAGGATTTGCGGGATTTGCAGCAACTAGAAAAGGTCAAAATGTACACCAAGTCCACCTACAGATCCTTCCGGTTGTTCTTTATTCTCGTAAGGTATTTGAACGTTCTTCCATTTGACTGGGACCGGAATGTAGAGAACGTTATTTACGTAAGACGCCGAGCTGCGGTGGTCAGACGCCACCTAATGCTGACCTGGTTCTTCACCTATACTGCACACATGAACTGGACCTTCTGGCAGGCCTTGGTTCAAAATCAAGAGAAAAGTTACGCTACGTTTGCCATTGACGTGCTACTCCTTTACCTGATGAACGAAACGGTTGTTGGACTGATGCATATGCTCGTGTATGGAGAGCAAATCGCGTATTTCATCAAGGAGTACATGCAGTTCACTCGCTTAAATGCAGGTAACCTAGCTTTTGAAGGTCAAGCTCATGTAACATGTCAACTATTGTAATAAGCCTCTTATTCCAATAGGAAAGCAAAGATAGTATGTAGACCCAGGTGAAAGAGTGAGGTGGTAAAACCAGCGGTTAACTCACTTTTCTCCTCTGTTTGGCTTAAATATGTAACTTTCTCTCTACCTTCGTAGTTAAACAGTTTGGCTCACCTGTCATCAGCACTGGAGACGGATGTGACGCAATTTGGCTCTTCATCCTCGACATAATATTTTTCCCGTTTGCACTCAATCTGTTTTTCCTGCTCGATCCTCAGAATTCCCGCTATATGTACCGACTAATTCCAAGTGCACTTCAATCGCTTCCTGTGATGATCACATGGTGGCTTTTGGA
>VRMD01001141.1:0-18728 GCA_009872375.1 Sminthurides bifidus
TTACTTATTTAGAATCTTCGGGAGAGTGGGCATAAGGCCATTTTCGTGGGAATAGGGCTGCCGAATCCCAAGCGGGTGCCGCCGTTCTTGGAGCTTAAGGAAGAGAATGGGTTTTACACGTCCAAAGACTTCTTGCCAAAAGTTTCTGCAGGAAGCAAGCCAGGTAAATCATGTCTGTTTGTACGTACATAAGCTATCACTGCATTCATTAGAATCAGAGCCAGTTTTACTCTCTAAATGTCCAATATTATGGCAACCAATTAGCCATTAAAATGTTGATAAAGTGATTTCTCATCGATATCTCATTGTAATTCTATCAGGGATGTGCAAATGTACCTCTGCAGCAACGGAACTGCCCAAGTTGTCCGGTACTGTCATAGTATTAGGCGCCGGAGACACAGCTTTTGACTGTGCAACATCTGCCCTCAGGTGTGGAGCCGGGAGGGTGTTTGTCGTTTTCCGTAAGGGCTTTACCAACATCCGTGCCGTTCCCGAGGAGGTGATTATAGTAGCTTAGATGTTGGTTGACATCTTCATAATTTAAGTACGGAAGTAGAGCTAATGAAACTATTATTGAAACAGATGGACCTAGCAAAAGATGAGAAATGCGAATTCTTGCCTTTCCTGTCGCCAAAAGAGGTGTTCACCAAGGATGGAAAAATTACTGGAGTAGAGTTTTATCGGAACGAACAAGACGAAAACGGCGAATGGATTGAGGACCATGAGCAAACTATTCGACTCAAAGCCAATTATATTATTTCTGCATTTGGTTCTGGACTTTACGACGAAACAAGTAATGGGTTCTCTCTCCGACTAGATTGCTAATGATCATGCACTTGTTTGAACGAATCAACATGATAAGTCTATGTTCTTAGTCAAGCAAGCACTTGCTCCTTTGAAGCTGAACAAATACGGATTGCCGGAAGTCAATGTGAAAACCATGGAAACCAGTGAGCCGGATATTTTCTGCGGAGGGGATGTTGCTGGAGTGGCGGAAACAACGGTTGAAGCCGTCAATGACGGAAAAACTGCAGCATGGAGCATCCACAAATACTTACAAGTAACTAGACAAGTGACATGAAGTTGTCAAAACGAGTTCATGTAGTCCCTGGTAATTTAACTTATGAATGTGCTCAATCCGTAGGGACTTGCTGGTGTAGAAGTAAGCCCTGTGCCAGCACTGCCGAAGTTTTACACGCCTATCGACCTCGTAGACGTTTCAGTAAACGTCTGTGGTCTGCACTTTGAGAATCCGTTTGGCCTCGCCTCTGCTCCGCCGTGCACCACCAGCCCCATGATCCGAAGAGCTTTTGAAGCTGGATGGGGATTCGTCATAACGAAAACGTTCTCACTTGACAAGGTAAACCATGACATGGATCTCCGAAGTTATGATTCAAGCCATTATGACCATATCTATTGATGAGTCATGCTTATTGCAGGACATTGTCACAAATGTATCGCCTCGAATCATTCGTGGCACCACAGCAGGACACAATTTTGGGCCAGGACAAGGTGCTTTCTTGAACATTGAACTGATTTCAGAGAAGTCTGCTGCTTACTGGTGCAAGAGTGTGCAGGAGCTCAAGGCCGATTTTCCGGAAAAGGTGAAGTTTAATCAGTTGCATCATTAATTGACTTAAACCAATGATTAGCCGTTACATTACTAACTATTACATACTTCGAATATATTGCAGATCGTAGTTGCCAGCATCATGTGCACCTACAACCGGGAGGATTGGACAGAACTGGCCAAAAAGGCAGAGGCAGCAGGATCTGACGCTTTGGAACTATAATTTATCCTGTCCGCATGGAATGGGAGAACGTGGAATGGGGCTTGCATGTGGCCAGGTAATGAAAAATTTGCTTGGACATAGCCACCTGAGCATGAAATCCGCAGAATGACTTATTGCTGAATAATAAAAATGACTGGTTACAGGACCCGGAACTAGTGAGAAATATTTGCAGATGGGTTAGAGCCGCAGTTAAGATTCCCTTCTTTGCAAAACTCACACCTAACGTAACCAATATCGTGGACATAGCGCGTGCACGCTTATGAAGGTAATGACGACGTTTTATCCATCTGGGTCATTACATTACAATCACAAAACGATTACAATAGCTAATTTTTTCATGCCGTTTCTTCAGGCAAAGCCGATGGCGTCACCGCTACCAACACAGTTTCAGGTCTTATGGGACTCAAGGCTGATGGTTCTCCATGGCCCGGGGTTGGTCACGCCTTGAAGACAACGTATGGAGGTGTTTCTGGAAATGCCATTCGGCCTATAGCATTGAGAGCAGTTTCTGCTATTGCTCGTGCCTTGCCAGGTTTCCCTATAATGGCCACAGGAGGCATTGATTCTGCGGAGACGGCTTTGCAGTTTATTCATTGCGGGGCATCCGTTGTTCAGGTACTTTTGTGGCAGTGAGTGGAAGTGGAAATGCAATTCCGCAAGCAGAAGGTCGTTCTAACATGGTGAAATTTTTCAGATATGCAGTGCGGTTCAGAACCAGGACTTCACTGTCATCGAAGATTACATGACAGGGTTACGGGCTTTGCTTTACTTGGAAACGTTGGATTTGAAGGGCTGGGACGGACAATCAGCTCCTACTGCACGTCACCAACAGGGCAAGGTCATAAGATCGGCTGCCGCGGTTGATAAAGTAATAGGCTTTAATAGGTTACTAGATTGACCGACGCATGTTAATCCATTATGCTCACCAAGTTCATAATCATTCCTTTCATGACATATTAGCATCTTCCTTCCTTTGGACCTTATATGAAAAAACGTGAGGAGTTGATTGCGGAAGAGAAAAAGAAGTTAACTCTTGAGGAAGTGGAAAAGCAACTGGATATGGAAAGATGTGTTCGTGTCCCTTCTAGACCTGTTCCTAAAATTAGCGATGTACTGGGAAGATCGCTGTCGCAGATTGGCACTTATGCTGATTTGAACCAGAAGGAGCAAGTGGTGGCTTTGATTGACGAGGTAATGATAGTAGCTGCAATTTGAAAGCTATTTGAAAATTTTGACTATCAAATTTCACGGATGTTGGATACATATGTGACGAACTGAGTTCTGTATTGAACGCGTTTTAGGAAATGTGCATCAACTGTGGAAAATGTTACATGACTTGCAACGACTCCGGTTATCAGGCTATTAAGTTTGATCCTGAGACACATCTAACCAAGGTCACTGACGACTGCACGGGATGCACTCTATGCTTGTCTGTTTGTCCGATTATCGACTGCATCAAGTAAGTGAGACTAATGATCCATAATTTACGTCAAATAGTTGAAATGTAGTGATTAAAGAATTTCTTCAAATGTGCAGGATGGTTCCTCGTCAAATTCCCTACATTCCAAAACGGGGAATACCTCTTGGACAGCCAATAACTATTGATGCCAGTCTAACTTCTGATTTGCCCTGCCAATAGACAACAGTTGCCCAGCAACGCCTTTACGGCTCAACCTCAAACCGACCAAACGCGAAAGTCGCATTGTGAAAATGAATCAAAACAAGAAACATTCTGACTTCGCATTTCATTTCCAACTTGTCTCTCTTAACAAATCCTCTGTATCCTTTCAGTAGTCAATAGCCTACATGTAGGTAAAATAACATCTAATCAGCAGTAACGATAAGATACACTCTTAAGTAGCGTAATGGTTGCAAGATACACCATTGTTAGCTTACTCTATCCTTGATCCATCCTATTTACATTAAAGGCATGTGAGGCTAACATATGAGAATCAGTTTATCATGAATTATAAATATGCAAAAGGATGAAGCATATGAAGATTATGACTGGGTAACACAAATCAAGTGCTAATCACGTTAGAGGCGGGTGCGATTGCGTTCCATGTGAGGCTTACGAAATGTAGTATTGTTGATTACGATTACATGGCTATGGTAAGTGCAAAGTTCCACTGTGGCCATACC
This sequence comes from Sminthurides bifidus, assembly GCA_009872375.1. NCBI lineage: Eukaryota > Metazoa > Arthropoda > Collembola > Symphypleona > Sminthurididae > Sminthurides > Sminthurides bifidus. The sequence continues at coordinate 3,936 of VRMD01001141.1, forward strand.
AAAGTTTTCGGTAGGGGTAGCTGTAAAATAATGAATATCACGGTTTATAGACTGGTAGTCTCAATATTAGAGAAAATTTTAGGACCGCGCTCGAACAATTTAACAATCAAACTGAAGAATTAACTCACCGCGTCATTTCCAATGATGCTCTCAAAATCTTTAAGTATTTCTTCTATTAGCTCTTCGGACATACAAACATGTAGCCAAGACCCCTTGGACCGGAACGGATGTTCAGTGGAGGCATAAGAACCTCGTACTTGCGGAGCAACTAATGTGACAGCTAGATTAAGTGCTTGGACTATTGAATGTAAAATGACGACCATGCCGTAAACGACCCCTGCAAAATAATCAAATAATTTTGAGAAAGTGTTTTTTTCATATGTACTTTCTTCAACCATATTGGAAACAGTCTTACTTGAGTGCTAATGGTATGAGCAGGCTGGCTTCTAAGTTCAGTAATACGTGCACAAATTCCCAAGATTTCAACGGCTGCTCGATTTCACCAAATCCAAGAGGCTCCTCCCGATATGAATGATTGGAATGAGTGCTCTCATAACTCATTCGCAAATCATCGTTTACGGACGATCGCAAGTTATTGCTGGAACTCCTCATAAGTTCCTTGATCACATTTTCGCCAGTGCTCATTCTCAAGCTAGAACCAGTGTGCCTACGAGAACTAGCAGGATGATGGTCATGACCAACATCTTCATCTTCACTACCGCCTGACGCATTTCTGTTGCGACTGCGTTGTTCGTTACTAGGTTCTACGTCTTCCCCGTTGCCATAGTGATACCCTTGAAGTTTGAAGATCTTGTCCTTCTGGGCAGGTCTGTGAAAGTAAAAATATATGCGTTATATTTGCCACTAAGACCAGTGACGCCACTGACTCATAAAAATAATTATACTCAAAGCACTTACGTCAGGTACTGCATGTCTTCTTCCGTGTAAAACTGCCAAGCGTTATCAGTCCAGTCGCAATTGGCAGGTTACTCCACTAAGATTCGATCCGTCTTTATCGATTCCGTTCGACACTTCCTCTCTAATGTTCTCATCCAAATCTAGGAGACTTTCACCGCGCCGCATATCCGTAACTAGATATTCACCACCACACCTAAACAAAGTAAAACCATCAAATTCAATATTCATCTTTTCATGGTTCAGTAAACACTTCCGAAGGGTATCAGTTCTTAACTAGAATAGGGACTTGCTAACGCAAAAAATGGAACTTACTGGTAGTATCTTCGCATCAGCGACAAAAATGATGGTCCATTCCATTGTTGTACTGTGTCAAGTTCCTCCCCGGTTATACCCACAATCTGAATAAATTCTATGAGTCCAAATGGAAGACTGGATCGGTTGTAACTGCGAGTCACTGCACATGAGCATATGAATTATTCTAGACTCACTACTATCCAAGGGATGGTGCCAAGATACATGATCGCCATGCCACAGTAAATTACCTGTAACATTTAATTTTCATCCATCATTATTTAAACAGACTACTTACCCTGTTAACCTACCAATCAAGATGGCAGTGGAAACAAATAAGTCATGCTTTAGGCCAGAAACCAACACATACCACTGGCGAAAACATATCGTGCTAACTGTTGCATCAATCTTGCAGGCCACACAGGAGGAGTGTCATCGTCATCTGGTTCCCTCTTGAGCCGGAAAGTCAACTCAAATCCAAATCCAAGATCTTTCTTTGTCCGAAGAAGCTCTTTTATGTGATCGGTTATCACCGTACAAATCAGTCAGACCATAACTGGAATGATAGTACAAGCTTCTCATGAGTACATTGCCTTAATATCAACTTTAAGTGATGATTACAATTAGCCGTAAACAGCTATACAAAAACTACAGCCAATATTCTTGAACTCACCTAACATAATGCCAATGCGGGGGTACGTTCAAATCCGGGTTGCCAGGGTTTTTGTACATGCTAATATAATCCAAGGGATCAGGGCCACCTTGCCTGTAAAGTATCACATTTAAATACATCAAGCACTGTTCCTCCACATGTCCCATTTCAGAAAAAAATGAGTTAACTGCTTATTAATGCATCTTGAAAACTTAAATCATCGCCTTACGTTAACTACACAAGCAATCATTTTAACCGAGAGTACAAGTTTTCTTCAAAGCAACTTACCACATTTTAATCAGTGACTTTGCCTGCAAGGGGTCAGGCTGATTAGGATAAATTTTGAGGCACTCGTCATAGACGAATTTGAGACCGGGAGCTACAGCAGCTTGTTCCATTTTGATCAATGCAATCACTCACACTTTTTTGTCACAAACTTCAAATAATATCTTGCAGATTAGCAAGGAAACCAAGCGGTGTCTAAATGATTGTCACAGGTCACACATCTCAACCGAGGCACTCATAAATATCAACACAACTTATAGCACATGACCCGTTTGTCGCTAATTATCTAAAATCCCTTAAATCAAATCCAGTGCGCAACCCGTTGGAAGAAATGGATACACTTCCACCAATTTGTAAAGCCAGCAGGACTTTAATGTAGGCCAGCTGAATCCTTAAGGACACTCTGACTGTATGCCCTTAAGAAATAAGGATCGCACAACCGTCCCTGTATCCTATGCTGTGAAACTGTCACACGGCTGACACAGGAAATTACACCAGCCCTGCGTACATTCTCAAGACTAGTGCACTGCAGGCTAAGGAAACGCAGAGTGAAATCTTCCCCAGATTCAACCAGCGTTTGAGAACATCCCTCTATGCTACTTTCCACTTGGAAGTTCCTTCGCTATGGTTTCTACCGTTGCCTACAATGCAATGGGGTACGAGACTTGACTTATTTCTACGCTCACAAATCTCAAATGATGAGAGATTTTGCCTCAGGGGACAATAAATAGAAAACGGTAGCAGCCGATTTGCTGTTAGACACAGTCTTTACACGCACGCAAGAACGGCAAAAGCTACAAGTTGAGCTACTGATGAAATCAGGCTCATTTAAAGTACCAACAGACACTGTTAAGGGTCTCTGTGAAGTCTCATAACGATCCACAATAAGTATTCCACAGGCTCTGCCAATACACTGGCTGAGGCAGTTTCACTCGCAGTTAAAATGCGTAAAATGCAGCATCCGGCAAATAAGAGCTCTTAGTTTGAAAGAGTCGACCGTTGAAGCTCTAGCAACGTACAAGATGACTTTGACTCCGACCTTGTAGACGCACTGGGACTGACTGATGAGTCCGAACCCGTGGCACTTGCTTCAATCACGCTTCACGTACATCCCACCCACCGTCAGTGCGTATACGTTCATACCGGAGGTTACCGAACTACCTAGGTTAGGAGTTCGCAAACTAATTGAAAGAAATTCACCCCGGTGAAACAATAAGCCTTCCGTCCGAATTTTTGAGACGGTGTAATAATTGAGTGATCTGTGAATTAAAATCTGGCTTGTTTGCCGGATAGTGTGAACTTGGTGATGTCAGCTTTGGTAATGACTGAAGACGTTTTAAAGGCAGCTGGATTTAGGGCTTCCCTCATCTCCTACTGATGCAAGTTATGATACGGGCTTTGATGATGACGATGGCCATTACACTCACTCGCTCAGTGAGTTTAGGACCCTCAACGAAGCGTAAAAAATTTAGCCGCCGCCGTGTAAATAACATTACATTTTGTATGAAATGCCCAAGGTTTCCCTTAATATCCGTCCAAGATCCAGCGACCACCCACGTTCATCAGCGTCAGATCAGTGGTGCTGGTGTACAAAAGTGAGCCTTCAATGCTAAAGCCTATAGGATCCAACGTTGAATTTGCTCCATCTAATATGTAGCGCTTTTGCTACGGGAAATTATGCCCGTACCCTCTTCTTTTGTGTTGTGTGCATGATTCCATCCATCCATCATCATAATCACCTCGCACTCGTCTCTCTCCCTTCCCATTTCCACCTCCTCCCTGCAGAACCTGGGAGGTCTGGAAAGCATACGGCGGAGGTGATGGTTGACTGTTGTCGGCCACATCCTTGCCTCACACTTTGCGTTGAATTCAATCAAGGATTTTCATTATTTCTCATTTTGTTCCCGAGGATGTGGGTGATTACCGGATCTTGTCCGTTTTTCTCCCATGACTTGAAATCTATTCTTGTAACTTGTACCGGCCACCGGGTACGAGACTGGTGAAAAAGGGCCGACTTTCCACTGATGACGTTCGGATCATCTGGTCCTGGTTCGAAATCAGATAATCTCACATGTGGTCGTAGGCTTTAATGGCTCCTTCTTGCTGAAATATTTACACATTACGCAAGGACCGTGAATGAATTGACGCTCTGTGTGCCATGCGTGATGCAACACAGGTGAGATGATCCGTGATCCGGGTTTGATTACCTGACCGTTCGTGTCTTCTGTGCGCCCAGGTGAAAGAGTTTAAGAAATCTGGCTGAAAAAGCCGGGCTGAGGATGAAGAAGCTTGGGAAACGAGGTTGCTGCGATGATTCGGGCCACCTTGGAGCAAGGGAGGGAAGTGATATCATGAGGCATATCTGTGATTTAGAATCTGAAATGACTTTCTTACGTTGAGGCTAATCGGTGCGTGAAATAAGGAAAGGCGAAAGAGAGAGAGATGACTGCGGTTGAAGATTGAAAGGTGGGTGATTGAAAGATAAATGATCAACTTTCTTGGAGACAAGTTGGAAATTGGGAGGAGATTCAGAATTATTGGGGTGTTCATGAAGCATTATCCCATTGCGAGATCACACAGGCTCGCACATGAAGCTCGCTCTACTTGTTGGGCCACACAAGCTTTACCTCACTCACTGAGGGTTGGACAGTTGTGATTGTAAGGCGTAAATGATACCTTACCGAGTTACTGCAACGCGGAGGTCTGGGATGAAATAATTGTTTTCTCCCTGTCATGTTGCTAGAAACCATTAGATCGTTGAATTCCAAATTAAAGAGGCAAACAATGTGAAATGTTTTGACTAACGGAGGTCTTCCACATGCCTGTCAAAAGACATGTTGGAGGTTGAGCCTACCGGAGACGTGTGTGACTCAATACTGGATCTTGTCCATTGTTTTCAAGATTTCGACATGTGGTAAAGCTAGGCACCTGGAAAGTTGGCCGTAAGACTCTATTGTCAGCATCTCCTCACTTTATTCTGTTTGTTGGCTGAGAAATATAAGGATGCGAATGATAATTGCTGTGGAATTCAGATCCTGAGCATGTAGCATGAGATTCGCAGTTGCAGATTTATAGATTGGTAGATCCTTTGAACTGGTAAATCAACTAATTCTCGAGAGAATGGCAACAGGAATAAGAGATTCAGAGGCTGGAATCGATGAGTGAAGGGACAGGCTGATTTAAAGGCTCAAACCGAAGTTCTTGATCCAGGCTAATCCGTCAGTTGTAGCTGCGAAACATTTAGTAAGAAGCAGCTGTAAACTTTCAGAATGAGCTTAAGCATATTGTAATACTGTGTGAATCCTACCGCTGAGTGAACTTACAGCCTTTTGGTTTATATTCTAGACCGACCCACCCATCGTAACCTTCATTTCGCTATCAGATCTAGGACATACTGGTAATTTACTTCACCTGGTGTATCTGGTTCGTTTCTCAATGGCACCTGAAACACAGGTTAGAGTCAGTGATGCTGATGGTGGCCCGGAAGTTAAACTTTACTGCCTAAGTAAAGCAAGGACCGTGGATGCCGGTTGCTTAATTTACCTACCTGTGCTATTTGAACATGACCAGTGTAGGGTAGTGCTTGCAACACAAAATCAGTCAAGTTTCCTTGGATTTGTTGAAGATGAAAAATATCTGTAATTAGACACGTGAAGAAAATCCGGGAGAGCTTATAGAGTTAAAACAAGAGGATGCACAAGAGGATTGCTAACAACGGAAATCTTACCAAGTTGCAGTTTCAGGTAAGGACTGTTGATGGATTTCACTAGTTCAAGGGCTGGAATACAAAAACTGGTTAAACAAATCATCTAATATTATTCAGAATGTAAAGATGGCTTGTTGGAGGATCATGCAATCATGGTCAGTCAAACAAGAAACGCGTGAGAATTCCCAAAATCTGGTACTGGCACTGCTTGAAGAGATTCAGTTCCACATGCTCACCTGTAGCGTAATTGTTGAGGAAGTAACCTGGAATCGTTACTTTGTTAATGGGTTCAATCACACCCACGATGGAAGACCTCTCTAATTCCGGCAACACACTCAGCAAATTCTGTTTCAACGTATCGAGGCATGATTGATACGAATCTTCCGAACTTGGTACGCCGCTCATAATGTGCAACCTGCAGATTTTAAAACTACTTCATCATTTCTGTATGTCTTAGATGTCACTGCACTGCACATATGTAACTTTGTTTTATTCCGTATTGAAACTCTCGTATACCTTTGGACTCCTAATTCTCGGGCATATTCGAGAGACTTTTTCATAGAATCTAGATGGCGAAGACAAGGTATTGGACATCATCGTCTTTAAAGACTTCTCAACTGAGAGACGGGTGTGATAAGCTTGAAACACAACAATAATTACATACCTTGAAACTGCTGTCCCTTCGATGGCAAAGCAGCAAAGCCGAATTCCCCTGGCCCGCCTGTCCACAAAATCGTGCAGTGACATAAATGCTTACGAATGTAGTCTGTGTTTCTTTAATCGTGTTACTTTCAAAAGTAACATACCAGGTAAGGAGTTGATCAAAGCCGTTGGTAGGCATGCTCCTTGTTTCAAAGTATCCAGAGGTTCATTATACGGGAAACAAATCTCTGCAGCTGAAAACAACATTGCAGCTTCTATAGTGTCAGGTTATCTCTCAGCCTTCTTAGTTAATAAGTAAACCATACGAGCAAAATGTTGTATCTGAGGCTCTTGTTACCTTGGAAACCAAAAGCTTTCGCAGCAGCGTATCTTTCCGCATAGGTCGAATACTCTGTGAAAAGAAACGTCAAATTCGCACAAAACCGCATGATGGTAATGTAGCATGTAGCATCAGTTGCCCAGCTATTGTGGCACTAAAACAAGTGAGAGAAGTAAAGATATTTTCAAACAACTTCTGTTAACCTTATAAGAAACTGCATTACTTTTACAACTCGGTCATCATGGTTTCCAGCTGTTTCGAATGTTTACATTCGTGTATGTTTACCCACGTGGGTGGTCTGGAGCATGTAAAGCGAATTTCCCGCCTAAATATTCCATCGATGCAGGTTCGGTGGTTGACAAGGTACACTATGTTATATTAATCAGGTACCTATTGCGATATATAGTAGGCATACGAATAGTATACTGTACCCTTGACACAACTCTCCTGTCACAGGAGAAATTAATGGAGATATATATTTTTTTGGAAGGATCATCTCATCGGTAAAATAAAACTTCATTCTTTAATTTCATTGCCTTCAGTTTTCAAGTTTGTCCAATACGGCAGTTGTAAAAAAGGTTCTGGAAAAATTTGTATTTTTGACTGCATTACGCCAGTAATTTCTGACTGTTAATTTGGTATTAATTGCGGCGTGATTTTCGTGGACAAAGAGCAGCTGTGAATATTCATTCTGCTTATTTGCGCTTCAGGTAAATAAAATTATCATTCAAAATCTATGACCTTCAATTAATTTTTGTACAGCATAAATCTACTAGTTTTTCTCCTAAATTCCTCCTCTAGAAGTAATTCCATTGCAAATCGCGTACAATGTACTTGCATTAAAATTCTGTTGCCCTTTTCAACAGACGTTTGCGAAATGACAAGACACGCAAGAAATTGTACCGCCGGTGCAGTGTACACGTATCACGAGAAACAGAAGGATGCCAAGTACTCAGGATACGGAACAAATGCACAAAGACTGGGAAAGGATTCATTGAGAAATTTCGATTGTTGCTGCTTATCTTTGCAACCTTGTCAAGATCCTGTTGTTACGTAGGTGCAATAATTATAAGCGAGTAGCGAATTACTTAGATTTTCTTCAAGTAAACTAGTAAGCTTGAAGTACTTCCAGCAAGTAAGTAATTATGAATGATTCACGAATTTCAGACCTGATGGATACTTGTTCGACAAAGCGGCAATTTTAGAGTATTATATTACGAAGAAAAATGACTACAGCAGAAAGTTAAAAGAATATGAAAAGCAGAAAAAGCGAGAAGAATCAGAAATAATTGCAGAAGCTGCTAACGTGAAGGCTACTCAAGTGCTTAATTTCGTGAAACAGGAAAATGAAATTACCAAAAAGAATACACCTCAAGCTTCAACGTCTAGTAAGTTCACTTTTATTGTCTTGCACGTTTATTGTGTTGGCTATCTTTTTAGCAGTTGAAAAAATATTGCAATTTGATTTAGGTGAGCCATCAACCTCATCTTCTATTTCAAATATGGCCAACGGAAATGAGAAACACGTACCCAGCTACTGGATACCATCTAAGACTCCTCAGGCCGAAAAGACGAAGCTGAACAAACCGGTAAACGTTGAAATGTTGCTAATCTAGCTGGGTTTCACCACGTTTTTGCCAATTCACAGTATACATAATTTTTCTGATGACAGGACAAAACGATTTACTGTCCAATGAGCGGAAAGCCGTTGAAAATGAAAGATCTGATTCCTGTCAAGTTCACCGAAATAAGCGATCCAGATGATAAAAGATCAATAATGGTCAAAGATGCCAGATACATGTGTCCCGTGACAAGAGACACACTGGGAAACTCCCTGCCTGCAGCAGTTATCAAAACAACGTAAGTTCATCGCTGATTTGTTTGCAGGAATGTGCTTTTTAGTACTTGGAATGTATTGTAAGCATAAGTTATATTTTTAGTGGGGATGTCGTCACTATGGACTGCGTGGAAAAAATAATCAAGAAGGATTGGATTCATCCTCTTACTGGAGAAAAACTGACAGAAAAAGATATCATTCCTCTTCAAAGGGTGAGTTACGTTCTGTTATGAAGTTTAAGGGAGTAGAGGGTATCCTGAATTGATTTACAAATTCTGGGAAATATACACCGTTTTATATTATGCGAATTTTGTAACTAAGTGTTGGAATCTTCCTACCAACAGGGAGCTACAGGCTTTGCTAGCACTAACGTCAATCTGGAGGCAAAGGAAGCAAGACCAGTTTTGCAAGTATGAGTGTGGAGTATCATGTCAGTCTTTTAATTTTACGTTTATATAACATTTGCAGTTAAGGTAATAAAGACCCTAGCTAACTGAAATTTGGCATGATTCTTACTCCATCATAGCACAAGATTCTAATAATGAAATTCGACAAGAGTGGGGTAATGGTAGTGGCATTACATCAAATTCGGACGCGGAGGAAAGATTGTATCAGATTCTCAACGGTCTTAAGAACAGTGTATGAGCATTAGTGACGTAACGCACTTACGTAAGATAGAAGCTTACATCCTAAAAACCCATCAGCGTATGAATCATATGAACAGAAACACGTTTAAACACACAGGCAGGCCAGAAAGAAGTAAAACGTGTCGTAAGGTTGGTAGCAATTTGAACAGGACAGAAAGTGAAAGCAGTTCTTCTATCAGCAACAGGAGTGGATGAAGAACATGTATGGGATGGAAGGCAGGAAACAGCCAAGAGAATGAGGGTAAGCGCATGTGTTTGAATCTAATGGTTTTGCTCTCAACATCCACACATGAAAAAGGGAAAGCATAGTCGAGACGGCGAAAGCGGTAAGCGGTTCTACACCCAAGACCTCTGCTCCTGCTGTAAGCTCCGGTGGTGCAAAACGGAGGTCCTTTAGGAACGCGGGTGGAACGTGGTGGAACAAAGAATCAGGATTAGGAAAGCGGGGGTGCTTTGCGAAAACTTACCTCACGCGGCTTGGCTGACTTTTCCCTGTTCGCTTGACCCAAAGAACGCACATTTTTGGCGCACACACCTGATAATCACAGTAGAAGACTGGCAGTAACGACAAGAGTGAATTAAGGAGTAACAGTGTTGTGAAAACAAATAGTTAATTCTTAAAAGGGCTACAGACCTGCCCGAAAAGCTGAGCGAACACGTTTGGTAAATGTGGTGCTACATTTCTAGAAATATTTCTTTTGAAGTTTGGAGCAAACGCCTTCTTGGTTTGATTGCGTAAAACGGAAACCGGGTGGGCTGAACGGTAATTGATGTTACCACGGTTACCGTTTCTTCAATCGACAGGAATATGGGAACCATTGAAGCCCTCCATTAGTGAGTCAACAAGCATCTATTCTTAAAACGGTAAGCTTTACTTCTCCTTAGTTTGCTCCTTCTGCTTTAGTCTGTAGGTGTTATTACCCCACGGAATCTTACGTATTCCAGATCTATGAGCCCAAGACCCAAGTGACTGTTTGAGTGATCGCTTGAAACAGGTCCACAGATGTACTTTACAAAACAAAAATTGCCATTCGCGGTTTTACAATGCAGAAGTAAAGTACCAAATGCATTATCGCAGTAAATTATCGCATGAGTATTTATGTCCTATGGTTTTGGGCGAGTAGCTTGTATCATCTGTATGATCTAGAATGAGATGGAGAATGCCTGGAGATCATCTTGCCAGGGCTGTAATGGCAGATGGCTTTGAATCGCAGCAGGTAATAATATGGGTCAAGTTAATGAAGGTATGAACCAATTGGTGCTAATTTGTGCAGTACTTTACGCTCCAATTTGTGAACATCCCGCTGGGATGTCGTGCAAGATAAGCTTGGAATGGATTCGTCTGAACTATTTTTCTCTACTAACAAGAATGTTTCATTTACCTGCAATACATAGTCTTGTCGACAAGCAATCAGAAGCTGTGCGTTTTTACATGTACGTATAATTGCCAAGAAAGTAATTAACGTTCAGGTGGATGCTTCAAGGTATAATTGGTTCATCTGGCTTTTTTGTGACTGGTGCCATGGTTGAAAGGTGATGAAGGGGAAACTAAAATTGCTTCCTTCCATGATTTTATATGCAGCTCATAAATTTCAAGTGGCTTAACTTTCGTTTCCTTACCCTTGGTTCTGGTGCTTGACTTTCTAAGATGAACAATTTTCGTGGAAAGTAGCATGCTACGAGTACGAGTTAACAGCTTATACTGGAGGGCAACTAAGTATTGTGATTGAACATTGAACAACCAGATTATTGGACATAAAAAAACCAGAAACCGAGATTTGCTGTCCGGAACTTGTATTTGCAGCTGTAGGGGCTGATAGTTGCATCCAGCAATGGCCGTGACTGTGCAGCTTCAATGAATCAAGCAAACAAGCTATTGGTACAAGAGAAACGTTTAATTTGGCAACAATCACAAGAATTCTGTTCTGTACATCGTTAAGCTTACATCTAACAGTCCTTAATGCAAATTGTAACCATGATCTCGCTCATAGGCAAAGGTTTATTGGCTTGAGAATAATGAAGGCATTCTATAAGAAAACATCTTTACAGTGGACCAAGGACAGGGCATCTTGCAAGTAATATTTACTGGCTTAATTTATGCAATAAGCTGTGTTTACTTTCTACGTATTAGGGAGTGTAGGTTTGTTAGACTTAAAATCTTGTATGGGTAGAGTGTTATTGGTTGCAGAGGGGAAAGACTAATAGCTCATCTTTCCTTTCGTTAAATGCTTCCTTTTGTCTCAAGTGACTAGTTTGAGATGAGGGAGAATGTTTGGCTTGAAAACAAGTTGATTCGGACGGAGAGAAAGCTCTAGCTTTTCTTGATGGGATTGCGGTGACTAATAGCAGGTTGCAGAAAATTGATACTGAGATCGACTTGTGCACTTGCAAGCATGAGATGCTCTCCTTTTGATGCCCTTTCCCGAGTGTAATTAAGACAAGAGCTTCAGGTTGGGCCAAGGCCGGAACGAAAAGATTTTTGTTGCGAGAGTACTGGAAGGTTGGTAGTAGTGGCCTGCATGGGAGTAAAAGGAAGATCGTGTAAGTAGAAAACTTGGTCGGAGAAAGTTGATTGTAAAGTTTGGCAAAGTGGAGGAGGTAAGGGGACGTAAGAGGAAGGAGAAAGCAGCAAACAAGTTTATTGTCTGAGGAATTGGTGGGACAGCTCGGGAAAGCTTTATGGAATTATGTTGACGAGATGTAGAAATTAGGCAACTTCATCCAACAGAGGTCAAGCAGGGAGGTGAGGGGACTAACAGGGACAAGTTGAGTGACACGTCTGTGAATGGTCTGACAGAGTAGGAGGAGACAATGTAAAAAGTTGAAAATCAAATGGTTTGTCCTTCAGAGAAATCCCAGCATTAATTGACACTTGTGAAAGTGAACTTGGAAGTAGTGGCAAAGGAGTTATTCACAATTGCTTCACCTAATGCAACTTGACAATTCAATTAAATTCCATGTGAGTAAGAGGCATAGCATGGAATTTGCGGATTTGTGGCCGGCCAAAACTTCAGATGCAACCAGAGAGAGAGACAGAGGAGGGAGAAAGACAGAAGGACGGAAACAGCCTCTTTGAACTCATGTGTCAAGCAGTTATTGAAACAGAAAAACTCTTGGGAATGTTTTCTGAACAGTGCTGTGGCTTTTATACTTGTCGTAGTGAAGCAATTCAATTACCTTCAATAAAAGTAAAACCAGCACACAAATGCGGTTTTCACTTCAGCCCTCATTGAGCCACATTCGTATCATCGCTTCATGAAAAAAACAGGGTATTTGGGTTAAAAAATCGCAGTAAATCTGCAAATATGGCGTACTTTAACAAATAGTCGGACATCTTGAACGGATACTCCAGTGAATTTGGTTATGAGGAACAGCTACAGTTTCTGCATATGTATGTTTCGTCCAACATGGTGCACTTGAGCTAACCAGTAGTGCTTTTTAATCTAACTTGAACTTTGTCCACTCAAGCCACCAATTCATTGATGGCAGGGGGCTGCATTGTCAGCCACAGTGTACATGTCATGGTTTGGAAAATAACGACCAAGCTTGGCTCCTTGGACCCTTTTACTTTCCTCCAGAAGAGTAGACTCATCACCAGTATGCAAATCCTTACTTGATCTACTGACAATAAACCGAGAAAGGATTCTTGAGCCGGTTGAATATATATTTGTGTGCAGCAGGTCAACATTTACATACCTTCCTGGACATGTATACAGAATTTCTTGCACAATGAAACAGGAGCATGCATTCATTGTGCTGGATCCCTGTAAAGAAACACAATCTTTTGGCAGAGTCATCAAATTTCTTATGCTCTGTTCTTTGCACACGGCTCCGGTAACAGATCGCATGAGAAAATTCCATGTTATCCGCACCCATTACCGTGTTCCAAAGAGCAGTTTTTAAATCCGGATAAATTAGTTGTTATCACAGCTCGAGAATTAAGTCGAAGGATGCATCGAAGTAAAAAAATGAGTCGAGTTCTGAAAGATTTTATATTCCACTTACATCTTGAGAGGAAAATAAACTTTAGTGGAGAGGGTATTTTGAAGAAAGTTGGCTGAGTAAACGAAGGGAAATTACTGCGATGGGATGCTCTACTCTTTAGAGTTTCCATGAATAAGAACTAACCAGTATGCATGCCAGCTCTCTGCCAGTTGATTAAAATAAACTTGCTTCATATGAGAATCGACACTTGTCGAGCAGTTGTCTTGTTCTTGTTAAAAAATTAATGTAGAATTAAGCTGGAGAGGAAGGCGAAGAAGAAGGAATTAAAACGTATCGATTAGTCGATCTCCTTGCAAACGGCACGGATAAATTTTCACTTGGTGACGACCTTGGTTGGCAAGGACGATAGCGTTTCCGTGCAAACTTGTGGCACCGTGTTAAATCAAAAATTTTCGCAGAACATCTCGCATAGCGACATACTCTGTTGAGACAAGGTCACAGAGACGTTGAGAGAAAGAGATGCTTCTATTGGAAAATCGGGCAAAACAGAAACAGAACAGATGTGTAAGCTGGGAAATCACTTGGCTTGGGGCGTTGGGGCAAGGGGATGTGGTGAAATTTATGAGACAGGCTGGTGGAGAATAGCAGAGCTGGACGGCACTTAACTGAGACACGGCTCCGAAGTCAGCGCACATATATAAAAGAATAATAGAAATTGAGCTAACGAAAGTGGTGCGAAACAAAGCCCATTAGATGCATGGAATCTGGGAAACTAATTACGGTACATGAATGACAAAGAAAGCTTGTCGTGCACACCCCAGTGCAGTCGACTTTTGCTGCGTGGCACATCAAAAGAGATCACATGGTTGTAGCAGACGCGAGCATGGTTAAGTGAATTTTGCGACTAACACCATTAAGCCTGGAACGTGAATTTGGACAGAGCGAGGCTATACGAAAAAGTTGCCGGTTGAAGCTCCGGTGAAAGTCACTTGAAAGGCTTGTTGCAAAGTTGAAGTCTATTCAGAAGTTAATTGCGCGTTTTAAACTTTTCGTACACAGTTTAAGCAGCTCGTAGTGCTTAAAGGTCCAACATTTTCCGGAGTTATTCATCCATCACCTAATCATTTGGCTCGGTTACGGGACAAAGTCACAAGCTCTCAATATGGAAAGGCTGGGGGATGGACGCAAGCTGGCAGAATAAATGTGATGCAATTGCAAGATAATTTATATGGAACCAACACATGGCGTTATGGCAGAGAAATATCTGACGTGAGGAAGCGTAACGTAGCTTAATCTTATTGATGAGGGAAGGACTTGAATTACGAGGAGCGTGCAGTTAAGCTGCAGATAAGGCAGGCTAGAAAAAATTCCGGGATGATAACCACGCTAAGCTTTGGCACCTCAGGTGAAGTAGAAGGATGGCAGGCATTCTCTGAGGGTGGAGAGAGAAGTATGAAATTCTGATAGCTCCTACATAGTCCATTATGGAAGACTGAAAAAATTCTCAAATGAAGGGCATTGGATAGGACG